>JAECUM010052994.1:0-26909 GCA_016617855.1 Megalonaias nervosa
GGTATGACCCGGTTTAACCCTATTAAAACCCCTCCAGAAATTCCTTCTTACATGCAATCGGCATGGCCCAAACTGTGTGGACCCGGTTCGGAACCGGCTCCAACTGGTTAGAACTGGCTGGAACCGGCTCGAACCAGATGCAACCGGTTTGAACCGGTCTATCCGTGATGACCCGGTTTAAACCGGTTTAAATCCTTCCAGAATGCACATGTTACATAAAATCGACATGTCTTAAACCGGATTGAACCGGTTCTAACGGTATGACCCGGTTTAACCCTATTAAAACCCTTCCAGAAAGGCCTTTCTACATGCAATAAGCATGGCTCAAACCGGGTAGAAGCGGTTTGGAACCGGACCCAACTGGTTAGAACTTGTTGGAACCGGATGGATCCTGTTAAAATCCTTCCAGAAAGGACCTGTTACATGAAATCTACCTATCCTAAAACAGTTGGAACCGGATTGGAACTATTTAGATCTGGTCAGAACAGGTTAGAACCGGATGGGACCGGTATGAACTGGTTCTAACCGGTTTGAACCAGATTAAACCGGTTAAAACCTAGTATAAATTGGTTCACAAAGGACGTTTTACATGCAGGCGGCATGGCCCAAACCGGGTAAAATAAGTTTGGGACCCGCCCCAGCTGGTTAGAACTGGTTGGAACCGGATGGAACCGGTCAAAACCCTTCCAGAAAGGACCTGTTACATGAAATCGACATATCCTAAAATATCCGGTCAGAACTAGTCAGAACTGTTTAGAACCGGATGGAACCGGTTTGAGCTGGTTCTCACCGGTTTGAACCGGTTTAAACCGGTTGAAGCCTACTATAAATCGGTACACAAAGGACTTTTGACATGCAATAGGCATGGCCCAAAGCGGTTACAACCGGTTTGGAACCGGACCCAATTTTTCAGAACTAGATGGAACCGTATTTAACAGGATTGAACCTGTTCTAACCGGTATAACCCGGTTTAAACCGGATAAAACCCTTCCAGAAAGGACTTGTTACATGAGATCGACATGTCCAAAACCGTTTAGAACCGGTTTGGAACCGTCTAGAGTTGGTCAGATCTGTTTGGAACCGGATGGAACCGGTTTGAACTGGTTCTGACCGGTTGGATCCGGTTGAAAGCGGTTAAAACCTAGTATAAATCGGTCCACAAAGGACTTTTTACATGCAATCGGCATGTTCCAAACTGGGACGAACCAGTTTGGAACCGGCCCCAACTGGTTAGAACTGGTTGGAATCGGATGTAACGGATTAAAACCCTTCCAGAAGGGACCTCCAACGGTGAGAACCGGTTTCGAACTGGTCAGAAGTTGTCAGAACTGGTTACAACTGGATAGAACAGGTATGGACTGGTTTAAAACGGCTTGAAGCGGTTTAAACCGGTTAAAACCTACTATAAATCGGTCTGCAAACGACTTTTTACATGCAATCGGCATGGCCCAAAGCGGTTAGAATCGGTTTGGAACCGAATGGAACCTATTAAAACCCAGAAAGGTCCTGTTACATGAAATCGACATATCCTAAAACGGTTAGAACCGGATTGGAACTGGTGAGAACTGGACAGAAGTGGTTAGAACCGGACCTATTCGGTTTGAACTGGTTCTAACCGGTTTGAGCCGGATTGAACCGGTTAAAACCTAGTATAAATCGGTCCACAAAGTACTTTTTACATGCATTCGGCATGGGCCAAAGCGGTTAGAACCGGTTTGGAACCGGACCCAACTGGCTAGAACTGGTTGGAACCGGATGGAGCCGGTTGGAAAAGGTGTTGACCGTTATCATCCGGTTTAAACCGGTTAAAACCCTTCCAGAAGGTACTTGTTCCATGAAATCGGCGTGTCCTAAACCGGTTAGAACCGGCCTGGAACCGGTCAAAACTGGTCAGACCTGTTTAGAACCGGATGGAACCGGTTTGAACTGGTTCTAGGAGGTTTGAACCAGTTTAAACCGGTTAAAACCTAGTATATACCTGTCCACAAAGGACTTTTTACATGCAGTAGTTATGGCCCAAAGCGGTTAGAACCGGTTTGGAACGGGAACCAACTTTTCAGAACTGCTTGGAACCGGATGTATCCGGTTTGAACCGGTTCTGACCGGTATGACCCTGTTTATGCCGGATAAAACCGTTCCAGAAAGGACTTGTTACATGAAATCGACATGTCCAAAACCGTTTATAAACGGTTTGGAACCGGCCAGAGTTGGTCAGATCTGATAAGAACCGGATGGAATCGGTTTGAACTGGTTCTGACCGGTTTGAACCGTTTCAAACCGGTTAAAACCAAGTATAAATCGGTCGTCAAATGACTTTTTACATGCAATCGGCATATCTCAAACCGGGTAGTATAACTTTGCAACCGGCCCCAACTGGTTAGAACTTGTTGGAACCGGATGGAACCGGTTAAAACCCTTCCAGAAAGGAACAGTTACATGAAATGGATATATCCTAAAACGGTTAGGACCGGTTTGAACTTGTCAGAACTGGTCAAAACTGGTTAGATCCGGATGGAACCGGTTTGAACTGGTTCAAACCGGTATCAACCGGTTTAAACAGGTTAAAACCTAGAATAAATCGGTCCACAAAGGACTTTTTACATGCAATCGGCATGGCCCAAAGCGGTTAGATTCGGTTTGGAACCGGATGAAACCTGTCAAAACCCTTCCAGAAAGGACCTATTACATGAAATCGACATATCCTAAAACGGTTAGAACCGGACTGGACCTGGTGAGAACTGTTCAGAACTGGTTAGAAAAAGACGGGTTATTTTGAACTGGTTCTAACCGGTTTGAACCGGTTTATACCGGTTAAAATCTAGTATAAATCGGTCCACTAATAACTTTTTACACGCAATCGGCAGGGCCAAACCTGGTAGAATCGGTTTGGAACGGGTCAGAACTGGTCAGAACTAGTTAGAACCGGATGGAACCGGTTTGAGCTGGTTCAACCGGTTTGAACCGGTTCAAACCGGTCAAAACCTACTATAAATCGGTACACAAAAGATTTTTTACATGCAGTAGTCATGGCCCAAAGCGGTTAGAACCGGTTTGGAACGGGCCCCAACTTTAAAGAACTGCATGGAACCGGATGTAACCGGTTTGAACGGATTCTAACCGGTATGACCCTGTTTAAGCCGGATAAAACCCTTTATGGAAGGACTTGTTACATGAAATCGACATGTCCAAACCGTTCATAAACGGTTTGGAACAGGCCAGAGTAGCACAGATCTGAATAGAACCGGATGGAGCCGGTTTGAATTCATTCTGACCCCTTGGATCCGGTTGAAACCGGTTAAAACCTAGTATAAACCGGTCCACAAAGGACTTTTTAAATGCAGTCGGCAGTCCAAACTGGGTAGAGCCTGTTTGGAACCGGCACCAACTGGTTAGAACTGTTTGGAACCGGATGGAACCTTCTTGCACCTGTTGCAAACGGTTTGATCCGATTTAAACCGGTTTAAATTGATCCAGAAAGGACTTGTTACATGAAATCGGCATGTCCTAATCCGGTAAGAACCGGTTTGGACCCGGTCAGAACTGGTCAGAACTAGTTAGAACTGGATGGATCCGGTGAATTGGTTCAAACCGGTATGAACCGGTTTAAACCGGTTAAAAGCTAGAATAAATCGGTCCACAAAGGTATTTTTACATGCAATCGGCATTGACCAAAGCGGTTAGAATTGGTTTGGAGCGGGGTGAATCCGATTAAAACCCTTCCAGAAAGGACCTGTTACATGAAATCGACATATCCTAAAACGGTAGGAACCGGATTGGAACTGGTGAGAACTGGTCAGAACTGGTTAGAACCGGACGGATTCTGTTTGACCTGGTTCTAACCGGTTTGAACCGGTTTAACCCGGTTAAAACCTAGTAAAAAGCGGTCCACAAATTACTTTTTACATGCAATCGGCATGGCCCAAACCGGTAAGAATCGGTTTGGAACCGGCCCCAACTGGTTAGAACTGGTTGGAACCGGATGGATCCTGTTAAAACCCTTCCAGAAAGGACCTGTTGCATGAAATCGACATTTCCTAAAACGGTCAGAACCGGATAAGAACTGGTGAGATCTGGTAAGAACTTGCTAGAACCGGTTGGGACCGGTATGAACTGGTTCTAACCGGTTTAAACCGGTTAAAACCTAGTATAAATCGGTCCACAAAGAACGTTTTACATGCAGTCGGCATGGCCCAAACCGGGTTGAATAAGTTTGGGACCCGCCCCAACTGGTTAGAACTGGTTGGAACCCGATGGAACCGGTTAAAACCCTTCCAGAGAGGACCTGTTACATGAAATCAGCATATCCTAAAATATCCGGTCAGAACTGGTCAGAACTGGTTAGAACTGGATGGAACCGGTTTGAGCTTGTTCTCACCGGTACGAACCGGTTTAAACCGGTTAAAACCTACTATAAATCGGTACACAAAGGAATTTTGACATGCAATAGGCATGGCCCAAAGCGGTTAGAACCGGTTTGAAACGGGCATCAACTTTCCAGGACTGGATGGAACCGGATTTAACCGGTTTGAAACTGTTCTAACCGGTATGACCCGGTTTAAACCGGATAAAACCCTTCCAGAAAGGACTTCTCACATGAAATCGACATGTCCAAAACCGTTTAGAACCGGTTTGGAACCGGCCAGAGTTGGTCAGATCTGTTTGGAACCGGATGGAACCGGTTTGAACTGGTTCTGCCCGGTTGGATCCGGTTGAAAGCGGTTAAAGCCTAGTATAAATCGGTCCACAAAGGACTTTTTACATGCAATCGGCATGTCCCAAACTTGGTCGAACCAGGTTGGAACCGGCTCCAACTGGTTAGAACTGGTTGGAATCGGATGGAACGGATTAAAACCCTTCCAGAGGGGACCTCCAACGGTGAGAACAAGTTTGGAACTGGTCAGAAGTTGTCAGAACTGGTTACAACTGGATAGAACAGGTTTGGACTGGTTTAAAGCGGCTTGAAGCGGTTTGAACCGGTTAAAACCTACTATAAATCGGTCCACAAACGACTTTTTACATCCAATCTGCATGGCCCAAAGCGGTTAGAATCGGTTTGAAACCGGGTGGAACCTATTAAAACCCATCCAGAAAGGACCTGTTACATGAAATCGACATATCCTAAAACGGTTAGAACCGGATTGGAACTGGTGAGAACTGGACAGAACTGGTTAGAACCGGACGGATTCGGTTTGAACTGGTTCTAACCGATTTGAACCGGTTTGAACCGGTTAAAGCCTATTAGAAATCGGTCCACAAAGGATTTTTTTATATGCAATCGGCATGTTCCAAACTGGGTAGAACCAGTTTGGAACCGGCCCCAACTGGTTAGAACTGGTTGGAACCGGATGGAACGAGTTAAAACCGTTCCAGAAGGGACCTCCAACGGTGAGAACCGGTTTGGAACTGGTCAGAATTGGTCAGAACTGGTTACAACCGGATGGAACCGGTTTGAACTGGTTCAAACCGGTATGAACCGGTTTAAACCGGTTAAAACTAGAATAAATCGGTCCACAAAGGACTTTTGCCATGCAATCGGCATTGCCCAAAGCGGCAAGAATCGGTTTGGGACCGCCCGCAACTGGTTAGAGCTGGAACCGGGCGGAACCGGTTAAAACCCTTTTAGAAAGGAGCTGTTATATGAAATCGACATATCTTAAAACGGTTAGAACCGTTTTGGAACTTATGAGATCTGGTCAGAACTGGTTACAACCGGATGGAACCGGTTAAAAACTAGTACAAATCGGTGGACAAAGAACATTTTTCATGCAATAGGCAAGGAACAAACCGGTTGGAACCGGTTTGGAACCAGTCAATACTGGTCAGAACTGGTTTGAACCGGATGGAACCTGTTTGATTTGGTTCTAACCGATTTGAAAACCTAGTATAAATAAGTTCACAAAGGATTTTGAAATGCAATCGGCATGGCCCAAGGCGGTTTCAACCGGTTTCGAAGCTGCCCCAACTGGTCGGAACTGTTTTAATCCGGACGGAACCGGTTTGAACCGGATCAAACCGGAATGACCCGGTTGAAACCGGTTCAAACCCTTCCAGAAAGAACATCTTACATGAAATCGACATATCCTAAATCGGTTAGAACCGGTTTTGAACCGGTCAGATCTCGTCAAAACTGGTTAGGTCCAGATGGATCCGGTTTGAACTGGTTCTAACCGGTTTGAACCGGTTTAAATCGGATAAAACCTAGAATAAATCAGTCCACAATGGACTTTTTACATGCAATGGGCATGGCCCAATCCGGGTGGGACCGGATTGGAACCGGCCCCAACTGGGTAGAACTGGTTGGAACCGGAAGGAACCGGTTAAAACCTTTCCAGAAAGGAACTGTTACATCAAATCGATACATCCTAAGACGGTTTGGACCGGTTTGGAGCTGGTCACAACTGGTCAGAACTGGTTAGAACCGGATGGAACTGGTTTCAACTGGTTCTAACCGCTGCGAACAGGTTTAAACCCGTTAAATCCTAGAATAAATCGCTCAACAGTCAGAGTTGGTCAGATCCGGTTAGAACCAGATGGAGCTTGTTAGATGAAATCGACATATGCTAAAACGGTTAGAACCGGTTTGGAGCCGGTCAGAACTGGTCAGAACTGGTTGGAACCGGATGGAAAAGGATTGAACTGGTTCTAACCGGTTTGAACTGGTTTAAACCGTTTAAAACCTAGTATAAATCTGCTCACAAAGGACTTTTTACATGCAATCGGCATGGCCAAAACCGGTTCGAACCGGCTTGGGACCGGCCCCAAATGGTTAGAACTGGTTGGAGCCGGAGGGAATCGGTTTGAACCGGATCTGACAGGTTTGACCCGGTTTAACACTGTTAAAACCCTTCCAGAAAGAATTTGTTACATGAAATCGACATATCCTAAAACGGTTAGAACCGGTTTGGAAACCGGTCAGAACTCTTCAGAACTGGTTAGAAACGGATGGAATCGGTTTGAACCGGTTCTAACTGGTTTGTCCCTGTTTAAACTGGTTAACAACCTTTCCGGATACGATTTGTTACATGAAATCGGCATGTCTTAAACCGCTTTTGAACCGCTTAGGAACCGGACGGAACTGGTCAGAACTGGGTATAACCGGATGGGGCCTGCTTGAACCGGTTTAAACCGATGAAAACCTAATATAAATCGGGATACAGAGGACATTTTACATGCAATCGACATATTCTAAAACGGTAAGAACCAGTTTGCAACCGGTCGGGACTGGTCAGAACTGGTTAGAACCGGATGGATCCGGTTTGAACCGGTTCTAACCGGTGTGACCCGGTCTAAACCGGTTAAACCCTTACAGAAAGGACTTGTTACATGAAATCGACATATCCTAAGACGGTTACAACCGGCCAGGAAACAGCCACAACTGGATAGAACTGGTTGGAACCGGATGCAACCGGTCTGATCAGGATCTAACCGGTTTGACCCGTTTTAAACCGGTTAAAACCCTTCCAGAACGGACTCGTTACATGAAATCGGCATGTCCTAAACCGGTTAGAACCGGTTTGGAACCGGTCAGAACACTTCAGAACTGGTTAGAACAGGATGGAACCGGTTTGAACTGGTTCTAACCGGAGAAAACCTAGTATAATACGGTCCACAAATATCTTTTCAGGTGCAATCGGCATAGCTCAAACCGGGTAGAACCGGTTTCGAAGCTGCCCCAACTAGTTAGAACTGGCTGGAGCCGGATGGAACCGGGTTGAACCGGTCATAACCGGTTTGTCCCGCATTAAACCGGTTTAAATCCTTCCAAAAAGGACTTGTTACATGAAATCGACATGCCCTACACCGGTTAGAACCGGTTTGGAACCGGTCAGAGTTGGTCAGATCTGGTTAGAATCGGATGGAAACGGTTTGAACTGGTTCTGACCGGTTTGAACCTAGTATAAATCGGTCAACAAAGGACTTTTTACATGCAGTCGGTATGGCCCAAAGCGTTTAGAACCGCTTTGGATCCAGCCCCAACTGGTTAGAACTGGTTGGAACTGGATAGTTATGATATGACCCGGTTCAAACACTTACACAAAGGACTTGATACATGAAATCGGCATGTCCTAAACCGGTTGGAACCGGTTTCTAACCATTCAAAACTAGTCAGAGCTGCTTAGAACCGGATGGATCCGGTTTAAACTGGTTCTAATCTGTTTGACCCTATTTAATCCGGTTGAAACTGTTCAGAACTGGTAAGAACTGGTTAGAACCGGATGGAACCGGTTTGAACTGTTTCTCACTGGTTTGAACCAGTTGAAACCGTTTAAGACCTAGTATAACTCGGTCGACAAAGGACATTTTACATGCAATCAGCATGGACGAAACCGGTTACAACCGGTTTTCAGCCGTCCCCAACTGGTTAGAACTGCTTGGAACCGGATCGAACCGGCTTGAACCGGTTCTAACCGATTTGCCTCGGTTTAAACCGGTTAAAACCCTTCCAGAATGGACTTGTTACATAAAATCGGCATGTCCTAAACCGGTTCGAACTGGACAGAACTGGTTAGATCCGGATGGATCCGGTTTGGGCTGGTTCTATCCGGTTTGAACCGGATTGAACCCGTTAAAACCTAGGATAAATCGGTACACAAGGGACTTTTTACATGGAATCGGCAAGGCCCAAACCGATCAGAATAAGTCTGGCATCGGCCCCATCTTGCTATAACTGGTTTAAACCGGTTAAAACCTAGTATAAATCGGTCCACAAGGGACCTTTTACATGAAATCGGCATGGCCCAAACCGGGTAGAACCGGTTTGGAACCGGCCCAAACTGGATAGAACTATTTGGAACCGGAGGGAAACGGTTTGAGCCTGTTCTAACACGTTTCATCCGGTTTAAACCGGTTTAAATCCTTCCAGAAAGGACTTGTGACATGAAATCGACATGTCCTAAACCGGTTAGAACCGGTTTGAAACCGGTCATAACTGGTCGGAACTGGTTAGAACCAGATGGAAACGGTTTGAACTGGTTCTGAACCGGTTTAAACCGGTTAAAACCTAGTACAAATCGGTCCACAAAGGACCTTTTACATTCAATCGGCATGGCCGAAAGCGGTCAGGAACCCGTCTGGAACAGGCCCCAACTTGTTAGAACTGGATGGGATCGGATGGAACCGTTTTGAACCGGTTCTAACCGGTATGACCCGGATTGAACCGGTTAAAACCTTGCAGAAAGGACTTGTTACATGAAATCGGCATGTCATAAACCTGTTAGCACCCGTTTTGAGCCAGTCAGAACTGGTCAAAATTGGTTAGAACCGGACGGAATCGGTTTGAACTGGTTCTAACCGGTTTGAACCGGTTGAACCCGGTTAAAACCTAGTATAAATCGGTCCACAAAGGACTTTTTACATGCAATCGGCATTGTTCAACCCGGGTAGAATAAGTTTGGAACCGGCCCCAACTGGTTAGTACTGGTTGGAGAAGGATGGAACCGGTTAAAACCCTTGTAGAAGGGACTTTTTACATGAAATCGGCATGTCATAAAACGGTTAGAACCGGTTTGAAAACGGTCCAAACTGGTCAGAACTGGTTAGAAACGGATGGAACCGATTTCAAATGGTTCTAACCTGTTTCACCCGGTTTTAACCGGTTAAAACGATTCCAGAAAGGATTTGTTACATGAAATCCTAATCTCCTAAACCGGTTAGAACCAGTTGGGAACCGGTCAGAACTGTCAAAATTGGTTAGAACCGGACGGAACCGGTTTGAGCTTGTTCTAACTGGTTTGATCCGGTTGATATCGGTTAAAATCAAGTATAAATCGGTCCACAAAGGACTTTTTACATGCAATGGGCGTGGCCGAAACCGCTTAAAACCGGTTTGGAACCTCCCCCAAATGGTTTGAACTGGTTGGAAGCGGATGTAACAGGTTTGAACCGGTTCTAACCGGCTTGACCCGGTTTAAACCAGTTAAAACCGTTCCAGAAGGGAATTTTTACATGAAATCGACATGTCCTAAACCGGTTAGAACCTCTCAGAGTTGGTCAGATCTCGTTAGAACCGGATGGAACCGGTTAGAGCTGGTTCTTACCGGTTTGAACCGGTTAAAATCGGTTGAACCGCTTCCAGAAACGACTTCTTACATCAATTCGAGATGTCCTAAACCTGTTAGAACCGGTTTGTGACCGGTCAGAACTGGCGAGAACTGGTTGGAACCGGATGTAACCGGTTAAAACCCTTCCAGAAAGGACTTGTTACATGAAATCGACATGTCTTAAACCGGTTTGGAACCGGTCAGAATTGGTCAGAACTGGTTAGAACCGGATGGATCCGGTTTCAACTGGTTCTAGCCGGTTTGCAGCGGTTTAAACCAGTTAGAACCTAGTATAAATCGGTCCACAAAGCACTTGTTACATGCAATTGGCATTGCCCAAACCGGGTACAATAAGTTTGGCACCGGCCCCAACTGGTTAGAACCGGCTTGGAACCGGTGAGAAAAGGTCAGAACTGGTTAGATCCGGATGGAACCGGTTTGAACTATTTCTGACCGGTTTGAACCGGTTTGAGCCGGTTGAAACCGTCAAAGAAAGGACTTGTTACATGAAATCGACAAATCCTAAAACGGTTAGAACCGGTTTGAACCGGTTATAACCTTGTATAAATCGGTCCACCAACTAATTTTTACATGCAAACGGCATGGCCCAAACCTGTTAGAACCGGTTTGGAAACGGCCCCAAATGGGTAGAATTGGTTGGAACCGGATGGAACAGGTTTGAACCGGTTCTAACGGGTATGACCCAATTTAGACCGGTTAAAACCCTATCAGAAAGGGCTTGTTACAAAAAATCGACATGTCCTAAACCGGTTTGAACCGGCTTGGAACCGGTCAGAACTGGTCAGATCTGGTTAGAACCGGATGGATAAAGTTTGAACTGGTTCTAACCGGTTTGAGCCGGTTCAAACCGGTTAAAACCTAGTATATATATATCTGTATACAAAGGACTTTTTACATGCGATCGGCATGACCAAAACTGGTTAGAACCGGTTTGGAACCGGTCCCAACTGCCTAGAACTGAATGGAACCGGTGTGAACCGGTTCTAACGGTTTGACAAGTTTAAAACTTTTAAAAACCTATCAGAAAGGGCTTGTTCCATGAAACCGGCATGTCCTACTCCGGTTGGAACCGGTTTGAAGCCGGTCAGAACTTGTCAGAACATATTTAACCGGTTTGAACCGGTTGAAATCTAGCATAAATCGTCCACAAACGACTTTTTACATGCAATCGGCATAGCCCAAACCTGGTGAAACCGGTTTGGAACCGGCCCACACTGGTGAGACCTGGTTGGAACCGGATGGATCCATTTCGAACCGGTTCTAACCAGTTTGACGCGGTTTAAACCGGTTTAAATCCGTCCAGAAATGACTTGTTACATCAAATCGACATGTCCTAAACCGGTAAGAACCGGTTCGAAACCGGTCACAGTTGGTCAGATCTGTTTAGAACCAGATGGAACCGGTTTGAACTGGTTCTAACTGGTCTGAACCGGTTTAAACCGGTTAAAACCTTGAATAAATCCTTCCACAAAGGACATTTAACATACAATCGGCATAGCCCAAACCAGTTAGACCGGTTTGGAACCGGTCCAAACTAGTTAGAACTGGTTGGAACTGGATGGAACCGGGTTGAACCGGTTCTAACCGCTTTGACCCGGTTTAAACCGGTTTAATTCATTCGAGAAAGGACTTGTAACACGAAATCCACATGTCCTAAACCAGTTAGAACCGGTTTGGAACCAGTCACAGTTGGTCAGATCTTGTTAGGACCCATTTGGAACCGGTTTGAACTGGTTCTAACCGGTTTGAAAAGATATAAACCGGTTGAAACCCAGCATAAATCGGTCCACAAAGGACTTTTTACAAGCAATCGGCTTGGCCCAAACTGGTTAGATCCGTCCCAACTAGTTTGAACTGGTTGGATCCGGATGGAACCGGTTTGAACCCGTTCTAACCCGTTTGACCCAGTTTAGACCGGTTGAAACCCTTTCAGAATGAACTTATTACATGAAACCGACATGTCCTTAACCGGTCAGAACCGGTGTGAAACCGGTCAGAACCGGTCAGAACTGGATAGAACCAGATGGGCCCGGTTTGAACTGGTTCTTAAATCTTGTATGAACCGGTCCACAAAAGGAAGTTTTACATGCCATCGGCATGGCCCAAACCGGGTAAAACCGGTTTGGAACCGGCCCATACTGGTTAGAACTGGTTGGAACCGGATGGAACCGGTTAAAACCGATCCAGAAAGGACCTGTTACATGTAATCGACATATCCTAGAACCGGTTAAAACCTTGCAAAAATCCTTACACAAAGGACATTCAACATGCAATCACAATGGCCCAAACCTGTTAGAACCGGTTTGGAACCGGCCCCAAATGGTTAGAACAGGTTGGAACAGGTTGGAACCAGTCTGAACCGGTTCTAACCGCTTTGACCCGGTTTCAACCGGTTTAAATCCTTCCAGAATCGACTTGTTACTTGAAATTAACATGTCCTAAACCGGCTGGAACCGGTTTGGAACCGGTCAGAGTTGGTCAGATCTCAGATCTGGTTAGAACCGGATGGATCCGGTTTGAGCAGGTTCTAACCGGTTTGAACAGGTATAAACCTTTTAGCACCTACTATAAATCGGTCCACAAAGGACTTTTCTGATGCAAACGGCATGGCCCAAACCGGTTTGAACCGGTTTGGAACCGGCCCCAACTGGTCAGAACTGATTGGAACCGGACGGAACCGTTTTGAACCAGTTCCAACCTGTTTGAACCGGTTAAAACCAATTAAAACACTTTCAGAAAGGCATTGTTATATGAAATCGACATGTCTTCAACCGGATAGAACCGGTGTGAAACCGGTCAGAACTGGTCAGAACTGGATAGAACCGGATGGAATCGGTTTGAAATGGTTCTATCTGGTTTAAACCGGTTAAAACCTTGTATAAATCGGTCCACAAAGGACTTTTTACATGCAATCTGCATCCCCGAAACCTGTTAGAACCATTTTGGAATCGGCCCCAACTAGTTCGAACAGGTTGGAACCGGATGGAACGAGTTTGAACCGGTTGTAGCCGGTATGACCCGGCTGAAACCTGTTAAATTCCTTTCAGAAAGGACTTGTTGCATGAAATCGAGATATCATAAACCGGTTAGAATCGTTTAGGAACCGGTCCGAACGGGTCAGAACTGGTTAGAGCCGGATGTATCCGGTTTGAACTGGTTCTAACCGGTTTGAACAGGTTTAAACGGATTAAAATCTTGTATAAATAGGTCCACAAAGGACTTTCTACATGCAAAAGGCATGGCCCAAACTGGGCAAAATCGGTTTGAAACGGGCCCATACTGGTTAAAACTGGTTGGAACCGGATGGAACCGGTTTGAACCGGTTTAAACCGTTTTAAAATCCGTCCAGAAAGGACCTTGTTACATTAAATCCACATGTCCTAAACCGGTTAGAAACGTTTTGGAACCGGTCAGAGTTGGTCAGATATGGAGAGCTAAGGATGGGACCGGTTTGAACTGGTTCTAACCGGTTTGAACCGGTTTAAACCGTTTAAAACCTAGAATAATTCGGTCCACAAGGGACTTTTTACATGCAATTGCCATATCCCAAACCGGGTAGAATCAGGTTGGAACCGGCACCAACTGGTTAGAACTGTTTGGAACCGGATGGAACTGGTTAAGACCGATCCAGAAAAGACCTGTTACATCAAATCGACATATACTATAACGGTTAGAACCGGTTTGGAACTAGTCTGAACTGGTCAGAGCTGGTTAGAACCGGATGGAACCGGTTTGAACTGGTTCCAAGCGGTTTGAACCGGTTTAAACCGGTTGAAACCTTGTATAAATCGGTCCAAAAACGACTTTTTTGCATGCAATAGGCATCTCCCAAACCTGTTAGAACCGGTTTGGAACCGGACCTAACTGGTTAGAACTGGTTGGAACCGGATGGAAAAGCTATGAACCGGTTCTAAGCGGTATAACCTGATTGAGAACGGTTAAAACCCTTCCATAAAGAACTTGTTACATGAAATCGGCATGTCCTAAACCGCTTAGAACCGGCTTGGAACCGGTAAGATCTGGTCAGAACTGGTTAGTACCAAATAGATCCGGTTTGATCTGGTTCTTACCTGTTTGAACTGGCTTAAACCGGTTAAAACCTAATATAAATCGGTCCAGAAAGGACTTTTTACAAGCAATCGGCATGGCCGAAACTGGTTAGAACCGGTTTGGAACCGGTCCCAACTGGTTAGAACTGGTTGGTGCCGGATGGAACCGGTTTGAACTGGTTCTAATCGGTTTGACCCAGTTTAGACCGGTTGAAACCCTTTCAGAATGCACTTGTAATATGAAACCGACATGTCAAGAACCGGTAAGAACCGGTGTGAAACCGATCAGAACGGGTCAGAACTGGTTAGAATCAGATGGAACCTTTTTGAACTGGATCTAAAATCTAGTATTAACCCGGCCACAAAGGACTTTTTACGTGCAATCGGCATGGCCCAAACCGGGTAAAACCGGTTTGGAACCGGCCCATACTGGTTAGAACTGGTTGGGACCGGATGGAACCGGTTCAAACCGATCCAGAAAGTACCTGTTACATGTAATCGACATATCCTAAAACCGGTTAAAACCTTGCATAAGTCCTTCCACAAAGAGCCTTTAATATGCAATCGGAATAACCCAAACCTGTTAGACCCGGTTTGAAACCGGCCTCAACTGGTTAGAACTGGTTGGAACCGGATGGAACAAGTTTGATCCAGTTCTAACCGCTTTTACCCGGTTTAAACAGGTTTAAATCCTTCCAGAATCGACTTGTTACTTAAAATCGACATGTCCTAAACCGGTTAGAACCGGTTTGGAACCGGTCAGAGTTGGTCAGATCTGGTTAGAACCGGATGGAACTGGTTTGAGCAGGTTACAACCGGTTTGAAGAGGTATAAACCTTTTAGCACCTACAATGAATCGGTCCACAAAAGACTTTTCTGATGCAATCGGTATGGCCCAAACCGGTTTGAACCTGTTTGGAACCGGCCCCAACTGGTTAGAACTGGTTGTTACCGGATAGAACCGGTTTGAACCGGTTCCAACCGGTTTGCCCCGGTTGAAAGCGGTTGAAACTCTTCCAGAAAGGACTTGTTACATGAAACCGACATGTCCTCAACCGGTTAGAACCGGTTCGAAACCGGTCAGAACTGGACAGAACTGGATAGAACCGGATGGAATCGATTTGAAATGGTTCTAACCGGTTTAAACCGGTTAAAACCTAGTATAAATCGGACCACAAATGAATTTTTACATGCAATCGGCAATGCCGAAACCGGTTGCAACCGGATTGGAACCGGCCCCAATTGGTTAGAACTGTTTGGAACCGTATGGAACCAGGATGAACCGGTTCTTATCGGTTTGCCCCGGTTTAAACGGGTAAAAACCCTTTCAGAAATGGCTTGTTACATGAAACCGACATGTCCTAAACCGGTTAGAACCGGTTTTAAATCGGTCAGAACTGATAAGAACTGCTTAGAACCGGATTGAACCGGTTTGAACTGGTTCTAACCGGTTTGAACCGGCTCAAACCGGTTGAAACCTAAGATCAATCGGTCCAAAAAGAACGTTTTACATTCAATCAGCATGGCCAAACCAGGTAGAATTAGTTTGGCACCGGCCCCAACTTGTCAGAACTGGTTCAAACCGGATGGAACCGGTTAAAACCCTTCCAGAAAGGACCTGTTACATTCAATCGACAAATCCTACAACGGTTAGATCCGGCTTGGAACCGGTGAGAACTGGTCAGAACTGGGAAGAACCGGATGGAACCGGTTTGAACTGGTTCTACCCGTTTCGAACCGGTTTAAACCAGTTAAAACCTTGCATAAATCGGTCCACAAAGGAGTGAACCGGTTCAGAACCGGCCCCAACTGGTTAGAACTGTTTGGAACCGGATGCAACCGGGATGAACCGGTTCTATCCGGTTTGACCGGTTTAAATCGGTTAAAATCCTTCCAGAAAGGACTTGTGACATGAAATCGACATATCCTAAAACGGTTAGAACCGGTTTGGAACCAGCCACAGCTGGATAGATCTGGTTAGAACCGCATAAAATCGGTTTGAACTGGTTCTGATCGGTTTGAGTCGGATTAAACGGGTTAAAACCTCATTCAAATCGGTCCACAAAGGACTTTGTACATGCAATCGGCAAGGCCCAAACCTAGTACAACCGGTTTGTAACCGGCACCAATTGGATGGAACTGGTTTGCACCGGGTGGAACCCGTTTGAACCGGCTCTAAAAGATTTGACCGGGCTTAAACCGGTTAAAACCCTTCTTGAAAGGACTTGTTACATTAAATCGGCATGTCCTAAACCGGTTAGGACCGGTTTGGACGCGGTCAGGGTTTGTCAGATCTAGAGAGAACCGGATGCAACCGGTTTAAACTGGTTCGAACCGATTTGAACTGGTTTAAACCGGATAATATCTAATATAAATCGGTCGACAAACGACTTTTAACATGCAATCGGCATGGCCCAAACCGGGTAGAACCGGTTTGGAATCGGTTCCAACTCTTCAGAACTGGTTGGAACCGGTCTGAACCGGATTGAACCTGTTGGAACCGGTTTGACCCGGTCTAAACCGTTTAAAACCCTTCCAGAAAGGACTTGTAACATTAAATCCACATCACCTAAAACGGATAGAACCGGTTTCGAACCGGTCAGAACCGGACAGAACTGTTTACAACCGGATGGAACCAGTTTGAACTGGTTATATCCGGTTTGAACCTGTTTAAACCGGTTAAAACCTAGCATAAATCGGTCCACAAAGGACTTTTTACATGCAATCGGTTTCAGCGGAACCGGATAGAACCGGTTTGGAACCGGCCCCAACTGGTTAGAACTGGTTGGGACCGGATATAACCGGTTTGAACCGGCTAAAACCCTTACAGAAAGGACTTGTTACATGAAATCGACATATCCTAAAACGGTTACAACCGGTTAGGAAACAGCCACAACTGGATAGAACTGGTTGGAACCGGATGCAACCGGTCTGATCAGGATCTACCCGGTTTGACTCGGTTTAAACCGGTTAAAACCATTCCAGAACGGATTTGTTGCATGAAATCGGCATGTCCTAAACCGGTTAGAACCGGTTTGGAACCGGACAGAACACTTCAGAACTGGTTAGAACCGGATGGAACCGGTTTGAACTGGTTCTAACCGGAAAAAACCTAGTATAAGGCGGTCCACAAATATCTTTTCAGGTGCAATCGGCATAGCTCAAACCGCGTAGAACCGGTTTCGAAGCTGCCCCAACTAGTTAGAACTGGTTGGAGCCTGATGGAACCGGGTTGAACCGGTCATAACCGGTTTGTCCCGCATTAAACCGGTTTAAATCCTTCCAAAAAGGACTTGTTACATGAAATCGACATGCCCTACACCGGTTAGAACCGCATTGGAACCTGTCAGAGTTGGTCAGATCTGGTTAGAATCGGATGGAAACGGTTTGAACTGGTTCTGACCGGTTTGAACCTAGTATAAATCGGTCAACAAAGGACTTTTTACATGCAGTCGGTATGGCCCAAAGCGTTTAGAACCGCTTTGGATCCGGCCCCAACTGGTTAGAACTGGTTGGAACTGGATGGATATGATATGACCCGGTTCAAACCCTTACACAAAGGACTTGTTACATGAAATCGGCATGTCCTAAACCGGTTGGAACCGGTTTCTAACCATTCAAAACTGGTCAGAGCTGCTTAGAACCTGATGGATCCGGTTTGAACTGGTTCTAACCTGTTTGACCCTATTTAAACCGGTTGAAACTGTTCAGAAGTGGTAAGAACTGGTTAGAACCGGATGGAACCGGTTTGAACTGTTTCTCACTGGTTTGAACCGGTTGAAACCGTTTAAGACCTAGTATAACTCGGTCGACAAAGGACATTTTACATGCAATCAGCATGGACGAAACCGGTTCCAACCGGTTTGTAGCCGTCCCCAACTGGATAGAACTGCTTGGAACCGGATCGAACCGGCTTGAACCGGTTCTAACCGATTTGCCCCGGTTTAAACCGGTTAAAACCCTTCCAGAATGAACTTGTTACATAAAATCGGCATGTCCTAAAGCGGTTGGAACCGGTTTCTAACCGGTCAGAACTGGACAGAACTGGTTAGAACCGGATGGATCCGGTTTGAACTGGTTCCAACCTGTTTCACCTGGTTTAAACCGGTTAAAACCCCTTCAGAAATGGATTTTCACATGAAACCGACATGTCCTAAACCTGTTAGAACCGGTTTGGAACAAGTCAGAACTCGTCAGAACTGGTTAAATCGGGATGGAAACGGTTTGATCTGTTTCTATCCGGTTTGAACCGGTTTAAATGCGGTTAAAACCTAGCATAAATCGGTCCACAAAGGAACTTTAACATTCAATCGGCAATTGCCAAACCTGGTAGAATCAGTTTGGAACTCGCCCCAACTAGTGAGAACTAGTTGGAACCGGATGGAAATGGCTTGAACCGGATCTAGCCAATTTGACCCGGTCTAAACCGGTTAAAACCCTTCCAGAAAAGACTGTTTACATTGAATCGGCATGTCATAACCGGTTAGAACCCGTTTCGAACCGGTAAGAAATGGTCAGAACTGATTAGAACCTAGTATAAATCGGTCCACAAAGGACTTTTGACATGGAATCGGCATGGCCCAAACGTGGTAGAACCGGTTTGGAACCGGCCCCAACTGGTCATAACTCGTTGCAACCGGATGGAACCGGTTTGAACTGGTGCTAACCGGTTTCCCCCGGTTGAAACCGATTTAAATCCTTACAGAAACGACTTGTTACATGAAGTCCACATGTCCTAAACCGGTTAGGACCGTTTTAGAACCGGACAGAGTTGATCAGATCTGCTTAAAACCGGAAGGAACCGGTTTGAACTGGTTCCAATCGGATTGAACCGCTTTAAAACGGTTAAAGCCTATGATAATTCGGTCCGCAAAGTACTTTTTACATGCATGGCCGAAACAGCTTACAACCGGTTTGGAACCGGCCCCAACTGGTTAGGTCTGGTTGGAACCGGATGGAACCGGTTGGAATCGGTTATAACCGGTTTGACCCTGTTGAAGCCTCTAAATCGTTCCAGATAGGACTTGTTACATGAAATCGACATGTCATAAACCGGTTAGAACCGGTTTGGAACAGGTCAGAGTTGGTCAGATCTGGTTAGAAACGAATGGAACCGGTTAGAACTGGTTCTAACCGGTCAAAAGGTAGTACAAATCGGTACACAAAGGACTTTTTACATGTAATCGGCATTCCCAAACCGGTTAGAACCGGTTTGGAACCGGCCCCAACTGGTTAGATCTGGTTGGAACCGGATGGAATCGGTTTGAACCGGTTCTAACCGGTTTGACCCGCTTTACACCGGTTTAAATCCTTCCAGAATCGACTTCTTACATGAGATCGACATGTCCTAATCCAGTTAGAACCGGTGTGGAACAGGTCAGAGTTGGTCAGATCTGGTTAGAACCGGATGTAACCTGTTTGAACTGGTTCTAACCGGTTTGAACCGGTTTAAACCGGTTAAAACCTAGTATTGATCGGTACACAATCTAGTTTTTATATGCAATCGTCTTTTCCCAAGGTGGTTAGAACCGGTTTGGATCCGGCCCCAACAGGTTAGAACTGTTTGGAACCGGATGGAACCGGGTTGAACCGGTTCTAACTGGTTTGACCCTGTTTAAACCGATTTATATCCTTCCAGAAAGGACTTGTTACATGAAATCGACATGTCCTAAACCGGATAGACCCGGTTCGGAACCGGTCAGTGGTCTACAGGTCTGGTTAGAACCGGATGGAACCGGTTAAAACCTAGTAAACATCGGTCCAAAAAGGGCTTTTCACATGCAATCGGCATGGCCGAGACCGGGGAGAACAGGTTGCGAACCGGCCCCAACTAGTCAGAACTGGTTGGATCCAGATCCAACCGGTTTGAACCGGTTCCAACCGTTTGGCCCTGTTTTGAACCTTTAAATCCTTCCAGAAAGGACTTGTTACATGACATCGACATGTCCTAAACCGGTTAGAACCGGTTTAAACCGGTTAGAACCGGTTTAAACCGGTTAGAACCGGTTTAAACCGGCAACAACAGGTTAGAAATGTTTGGAACGGGATGGAACCGGTTTGAACCGGTTCTAACTATTTTTACCCGGTTTAAACCGGTTTAAATCCGTCCAGAAAGGACTTGTTACATGAAATGCACTTCTCCTAAGCCGGTGAGAACCGGTTTGAAACCACAAAAGACTTTTCACATGCAATCGGCTTGGCCCAAATTGGATAAGCCGGTTTGGGACCGTCCCCAACTGATTAGAACTGGATGGAACCGGATGGAACCGGTTTCGACCGGTTTTAACGGTTCTATCCGGTTTGACCCGGTTTAAACCGTTTAAAACCCTTAAGAAAGGACTTGCTACATCAAATCGGCATGTCCTAAACCGGTTAAAAACGGTTTGGAACCGGTCAGAACCGGTCAGAACTGGTTAGAATCGGATGGAAGCGGTTTGAACTGGTTCTAATCGGTTTGATCCGATTTAAACCGGTCAAAACCTAGAATTAGTCGGTCCACAATGGACTTTTTACATGCAATCGGCATGACCCAAACCGGTCAGAACCGATTTGGAACCGGCTCCAACACGGTAAGACTGGTTGGAAGCGGATGGATGCGGTTTGTACCTTTTCTAACCGTTTGAACGGTCTTAACCGGTTAAATCCCTTTCATAAGTGGCTTGTTACATTAAACCGACATGTCCTAAACCGGTTAGAACCGATTTGAAACCGGACAGAACTGGACAGAACTGGATAGAATCGGATGGAACCGGTTTGAACTGGTTTGAAACGATTGGGACCGGTTTAAACCGGTTAAAACCTAGTTTAAATCCGTCCACACAGGAATTTTTACATGCAATCGGCATGTCCCAAACCGGTTAGAAAATGTTTGGAAGCGGCCTCAAATGGGTAGAACTAGTTTGAACCGGATTTAACCGATTTCAACCGGTACTAACCGATTGACCCGGTTTCAACCGTTGAAACCCTTCCAGAAAGTACTTGTTACATGAAAACGGCATATCATAAAACGGTTAGAACCGGTTTTGAACCGGTCAGAACTGGCCAGAACTAGTTAGAACCGGATGGATCCAGTTTAAACTGGCTCTAATCAGTTTGAACCGGTTTAAACCGGTTAAAACCTAGTATAAATCGGTCCACAACGGACTTTTTACATGCAAATGGCATGGCCCAAACCGAATCGAACCGGTTTGGAACCGGCCCCAACTGGTTGAAACCGGTAAACATGCTTCCAGAAAGGATTTGTGACATGAAATCGACATATCCAAAGACGGTTAGAACCGGTTTAGAACCGGTCAGTACTGGACAGAACTGGTTAGAAACGGATGGAACCGTCTTGAACTGTTTCTAACCGTTTGCAACCGGTTTAAACCGGTTAAAACCTAGTATAAATCGGTCCACTAAGGACCTTTTACATGAATCGGCATGGCCCAAAATGGGGAGAACCGGTTTGGAACCGGCCCCAACTCGTTAGAAGTGGTTGGAAGCGGATGGAACCGGTTTGAACCGGATCTAACTTTTTTGACTCAGTTTAAACCGGTTAAAACTCTTTCAGAATAGGCTTGTTACATGAAATCGACATGTACTAAACCGATTAAAACCGGTTTGAAACATCTCAGAACTGGTCAGAACTGGTTAGAACCGGATGGAACCTTTTTGAACTGGTTCTAACCGGTTTGAACTTATTTAAACCCATTAAAACACAAAGTACTATTTACATGCAATTGGCATGGCCCAAACCGGGTAGAATCGGTTTGAACCGGCCGCAATTGGACAGAACCGGTTGGAACCTGATGGAACCGTTTTGAACCGGCTCTAACCGGTTTGACCCGGTTTAAAACGGTTAAAACCCTTACAGAAATTGCTTGTTACATTAATCGAACATGTCCTAAACCGGGTACAACCTTTTTGAAACCGGTCAGAACTGGTCAGAAGTGGTTGGAACCGGATGGAACCGGGTTGAACTATTTCTAACCGGTTTGAACTTATTTTAACCTGCTAAAACCAAGTATAAATCGGTCCACAAAGGTCTTTTTACATGCAATCGGCATTGCCCAAACCGGATCCGGCCCCAACTGGATAGAACTGGTTCGAACCGGATGGAACCGGTTTGAAAAGGTTGTGACCGGTTTGACCCTGTTTATACTGGTTTAAATACTTCCAGATTCGACCCACATGTCTTCAACTGTTAGAACCGGTTTGGAACCGGTCAGAGTTCGTCAGATCCGGTCAGAACCGGATGGAACCGGTCTGAACTGGTTCTAAATGGTTTGAACCGGTTTAAAAAGGTTAAAGCCTAGTATAAAACGGTCCACGAAGGACTTTTTACATACAATCGACATCGCCCAAACCGGTTAATATCGGTTTGGAAACGGCCCCAACTGGTTAGAACTGCTTGGAACCAGATGAAACCCGTTAACCCGGTTTAAGCCGATTAAAACCATTTCAGAAAGGATTTTTTGCACGAACACGGCATGTTCTAAACCGGTCAGAACCGGTTGGAACCGGTTTGGAACCTCTAAGATCTGGTCAGAACTGCTTCGAACCGAATGGAATCGGTTTGAACCAGTTTAAACCGGTTAAGACCTAGTACAAATCGGTAAAGAAAGGAGTTTTTACATTCAATCGGCATGACCGAAACCGGTTACAGCCGGTTTCGAACCGGCCATAACTAGCTAGTACTGGTTGGAACCGGATGGAATCGGTTTCAACTAGTTCTAACCTGTATGACCCTGGTTAGAACTGGTGAACCAGATGGAACCGGTTTGACCCGGTTTAAACCGGTTAGAACCCTTCCAGATAGGTCTTGTTACATGAAATCGGCATGCTCTAAACCGGTTAGAACCGGTTTGGAACCGGTCAGAACTGGTCAGAATGGTCAAAACCTAGTACAAATCGGTCCACAAAGGAGTTTTTACATTCAATCGGCATGGCCGAAACCGGTCACAACCGGTTTGGAAACGGCGCCAACTAGCTAGTACTGGTTGGAACCGGATGGAACCAGTTTGAACCGGTTCTGACCGGTTTGACCCGATTTAAACTGTTAAAATCCCCTCCTGATACGACTTGTTACATGAAATCGGCATGCCCTAAACCTGTTAGAAAGGGTTTGGAACCGGTCAGAGCTGGTCAGAACTGGCTAGAACCGTATGGATCCGGTCTGAGCTTCTTCTAACCGGTTTGAACCGGTTTAAACCGGTTAAAACCTAGAATAAATCGGTCCACAAAGGACTTTTTACATGTAATGGGCATGGCCGAAACTGATTGAAACCGGCCCCAACTGGATACAACTGTTTGAAACCGGATGGAATCGGATTGAACCGGTTCTAACCGGTGTGACCCGGTTAAAACCGGTTAAAACCCTTTCAAAAAAGACTTGTTACTTGAAATCGGCATTTCCTAATCCGGTTAGAACCGGTTTGGAAGCGGTGGGAACTGGCCAGAACTGGTTAGAACCGGATGGAACCGGTCTGAGCTGTTTCTAACCGGTTTGAACTGGTTTAAACCGGTTAAAACCTAGTATGTATCCGTGAACAAAAGGACTTTTTACATGCAATCAACTTGGCCTAAAGCGGCTAGAAGCGGTTTGGTAACGGCCCCAACTTTTTAGAACTGGTTGGGTACGGATGGAACCAGTTTAAACCGGTTCTAACCGGTTTCACGCGGTTTAAACCGTTTTAAATCCTTTCAGAAAGTATTTGACACATGAGATTGACATGTCCTAAACGGGTTAGAACCGTTTTGGAACCGCTCAGAACTGGTTAGAACCGAATGGATCCGATCTGATCTGGTTCTGATCAGTTTGAGCCGGTTTAAAGCGGATACATCCTCGTATAAATGGGTGAACAAAGGATTTTTACATGCAATCGGCATTTCCGAAACTAGTTAGAACCGTATTGGAACAGGCCCCAACTAGTTAGAACTGTTTGGAACCGGATGGAACCGGTTTGAACCGGTTGTAACCGGTTTGACCCAGTTTAAACCGGTTAAAATCCTTTCAGAAAGAGCTTGTTCAAGAAACCGATATGTCCTAAACCTTTTAGAACCGGTTTGAAACCGGTCAGAACTGGTCAGAACTGGTTAGAAAAGGATGGAACCGGTTTGAACTGTTTTTAACCGGTTTGAACCGGTTTATAACCCTAAAAACCTAGTTTAAATCATTCCAGATTGGACTTGTTACATGAGACCCACATGTGCTGAGGTGTTAGAACCGATTTGGAACCGGTCAGAGATCGTCAGATCTGGTTAGAACCGGATGGAACCGGTGTGAACTGGTTCGAAAGGGTTTGAACCGGTTTAAGCCGGTTAAAACATAGTATGAAACGGTCCACAAAGTACTTTTTACATGCAATCGGTATGGCCGAAACCGGTTGCAACCGGTTTCGAACCGGTCTCAACTGGTTAGAACTGTTTGGAACCGGATGGAACCGGTTTCAACCGGTTCTAAACAGTCTGACCCGGTTTGAACCGGTGAAAACCCTTCCAAAAAGGACTTGTTACATTACATCGACATATCCGAAAACGGTTGGAACCGGTCAGAACTGGTCCGAACTGGTTAGAACCGGATCGAACCGGTTGGAACCGTATGGAACAGTTTTGAACCGGTTCTAACCGGTTTGACCCGGTTGAAACCGGTTAAAACCTCTCCAGAAAGGAATTGTTACATGAAATCGGCATGTTCTAAACCGGTTAGAACCTCTTTGGAACCTGGCAGAGTAGCTCAGATGCGGTTAGAACCGGATGGAAGCGGTTAAAACCTAGTATAAATCAGTCCACAAATTATTTTTAGATGCAATCGGCATGGCCCAAACCGGTCAAAACCTGTTTGGAACCAGAACCAACTGGTAAGAACTGGTTGGAACCGAGTGGAACCGGTCTGAACCGGTTCTAACAGTTATGACCCGGTTTTAACCGGTTAAAACCCTTTGAGAAAAAGATTGTTACAAGAAACCGACATGTCCTTAACCGGTTAGAACTGGTTTGAAACCGGTCAGAACTGGTCAGAACTGGTTAGAACCGGATAGAACTGGTTTGAACTGGGTCAAACCGGTTTGCGCCGGTGTGAACCGGTTAAAACCGTGTATTAATCGGTATACAAAGGACTTTTTACATGCAATCGGTATGGCCGAAACCGGTTACTACAGGCTTGGAACCGGCCCCAACTGGTTAGAACTGGTTGGAACCGGATGGAACCGGTTTGAACTGGTTCTAAACGGTCTGGCCCGGTTTGAACCGTTGAAAAACCTTCCAGAAAGGACTTGTTACATGACATCGACATATCCTAAAACGGTTAGAACCGGTTTGGAACCGGACAGAACTGGATAGAGCTGGTTAGAACCGAATGGAACAGGTTTGAACTGGCTCTTACCGGTTTGAACCGGTTTAAATCGGTTAAATTCTAGTATAAATCGGCCCGCAAAGGACTTTCTACATGCAAGCGGCATGGCCTAAACTGGTTTAAACCGGTTAAAACCCTTTCAGAAAGTCCTTTATACATGAAACCGACATGTCCTAAAAAGGTCAGAACCGGTTTGAAGCCAGTCAGAACTGGACAGAACTGGTGAGAACCGGACGGAATCTGTTTGAGCTGGTTCTAACAGGTTTGAACCGGAATTAACCGGTTAAAACCTAGTATGGATCGGTCCACAGAGGACTTTTTAAATGCAATCGGCATGGCCGAAACCGGGAACTAACGGTTTGGAAACGGTCCCATCTGGGTAGAACTGGTTGGAACCGGATGGAACCGGGTTGAACCGGTTCTAACCGGAATGACTCGGTTTAAACCGGTTTAAATCCTGCCAGTAAAGATTCTTTAAATGAAATCGACATGTCCTAAACCGGTTGGAACCGGTTTCGACCGGGCCAGAACTGGTAAGAACTGGTTAGAACCGGATGGATCCGGTTTGAACTCGTTCTCACCGGTTTGAACCGGTTTGCAAAACGCCCCAACTGGATTGAACTGGTTCGAACCTGATCGAACCGGTTTGAACCAGTTCTAACTGCTTTGACCCGGTTTAAACCGGTTTAAATACTTCCAGAAAGGACTTGTTACATGAAATCGACATGTCCTAAACCGATTAGAACCGGTTTGGAACCGGTCGAAGGTGGTCAGATCTGGTGAGATCCGGACGGAACCGGTTTTCAGCTAGTCCTCACCGGTTTCAATCGGTTAAAACCGGTTATAACCTAGTTTAAATCGGTCAACAACGCACTTTTTACACGCAATCGGCATGGCCCAAACCGATTGGAACCCGGTTGGGACCGGCCCCAACTGGATGGAACCGGTTGGAACCGGATAGAACCGGTTTGAACCGGTTCTAACCGGTCTGACCCGGTTTAAACGGGTTAAAACCCTTCCAGAATGGAAATGTTACATGAAATCGGCATGTGGTAGACCGGTAAGAACCGGTTTCGACCTGGTCAGAAGTTGTCATAACTGGTTAGATCAGGTTGGAACCGGTTCGAACTGGTTCTAACCGGTATCAACCTTTTTAAACCGGTTAAAACCTAGTAAAATCGGTCCAGAACGGATTTATTACATGCAATCGGGAAGGCCGAAACATCTTAGAACCGGAAGAACTGGTTGGAACCGGTTTCACCCGGTTTCAACTGGTTTAAATCCTTCCAGAAAGGATTTGTTACATGAAATCGACATCTCCTCAAACAGTTAGAACCGGTTTCGAACCGGTCATAACTGTTCAGATCTGGTCAGAACCGGATGGATCCGGTTTCAACTGCTTCTAACCGGTTTGAAAGTTTTAAACCGGTAAAAACCTAGTATAAATCGGTACCAAAAGGACTA
>JAECUM010052995.1:0-14942 GCA_016617855.1 Megalonaias nervosa
ACCGATGTGTGGGATTTTTTGTTAACCACACTGAAAAAGCAACGTGAAGCCAAAGTAGACGATCGCTTGAGACTTTCTATTCATCACGACAGTTTGAAATCCCACGTTTGGATCGAGTTTAGCAGCCCGGCAGAATTGACGCCTTCCCAAGTCATCGACAAGATTCAACACGTGCAACAATCCAACGACAAATTTCACATCACCGATAGAAAAGCAACACTGTTCATGACCCACGTGTCTCTTCCCCAAGGGACAGGACAACGCAAAAAGGTGTTATTGGTAGACGACCTTCGCAGCATCAAGCGTAGCATCGTTCAAATTAACAATACTCAAGACCAGATGTGCTTAGCCCGTGCCATCGTGGTGGGACGAACGTATGCCGACAAGAACGACACGGCAGAATGGAAGAGAGTCTGGAAAACTATTCGACGATCGAACCGAACCAAACAACAAAGAGAAGCAGAACTCCTGTTACAGCAAGCAGGGATATCCAAAGACAGACCCTGCGGCATTCCTGAAATGCAAAAATTGCAAGACGTCTTGGCTCCACGTTATACCTTGAAAGTGCACCCTCAAGAAGTGCGCTGACCTCGGTTGTTTCGAGGCAAAGATTTCAAAGACGAAAAATACATTCACGTCTATCATCACGATGAACATTTTGATGCCATTACCAGTATCACTGCATTCCTGGGATACGCTTATTACTGTGAGAAATGTGACTATGGCTATACCAATCGAGAGCAACACAAGCATTATGGATCGAAATGTGAGGGATGTTTCGCCTCTAAACACCTGTCTGGACGAAGGACAAGAACGAGTGCATTGCCCAGCTTGTCAGCGCATGTTTGTCAGTCCGACCTGTTACCAACATCTAAAGACGCAAGGTTCACAACGGAAAAGTGCTTGTCAACTCCTGAGATTGTGCCCTACTTGTGGACAAGACATACGTACCAACAGTGCCAAGGTGCACGTATGTTCAGGAAAGAGGCGATGTCACATTTGTGGCCAAATCATGGACTTGGAACACCAATGCTACATTCAAAAATACCAATCCAAACATGAAGAAGAAGATAATGACCAGAAGAAAGGCAATTTCATCTTCTTTGATTTCGAATGCATTTAACCAATGTAGTAGACTTGAGAAAATTACATGAAGTCCCCGATGAGTTTTGTGCACACAGGTTTCTATCGTCTATAGTTATTGGCTCATTTATTTATTCATTTATGCAACAGTGCATTGTGTATGAATTATGTATCATGATAACTACGGGCTTTTTTTGCATACGTCAAACCAATGAAATTATGTTCTGTTAAGCCATGCAAAATTAAATGGGTATGTAACAAAATTATATTTGTAATATAGGAAGATTTTTCAACACATCGTTGCTAATAATAATAATAATAATAATAATAATAATAATAATCGATACTGGCAGCATAGTTCATCAGTCCAAATTACACGCGTGTATTAAAAAAAAGGTACAAGCAAAAAATAACAATTTTAGGATTAAATAATGTACACAACATAACACAATTGATTCCACCAAGATCTTAAAGCATGAATAACAGATTTTCGGAAAAAAAACACCCCCCCCCAAAAAAAAACAAACAAACATCAGTTATATGGCAAACTAAAACGCAAAACAAAACACCGATGAGGATCAGTGTTCATTGTTCCAAAAGGATTTGGAAGTTTTTTAGCATAAAGGGCGTGACGGAAATCACGTACTATATTTAAAAAAATACAACGTCCATGAAAAAGAGTTTCTCATCACCAACGGCATGATTAACTCACACTTCTCCCATTCCGTGTGAAAACAGTAGATTCGTTACTTTAATAGTTTACTGAACCGATACACAGTTAATCTGGTCAGGAATATGTGTCTTTAAATAGTTTAGAAATAATGAAAATAAAGTAGGTGATAAAACACCCCGACCGGGCAGTTAAATATTTATTTCAAGCCATTTGGAGTTTTCACATAAGCTTTGACATCTGCATATGTGGTTTTAGTATAGTAAGAATTTTGCTACTATTTTCATTTACTAATTTATGATAAAGTATGTTTCTGTAAATACGGTCAAACGCTCTTTTTATAATCAAAATAATAATAATAATAATAATAATAATAATAATAATAATAATAATAATAATAATAATAATAATTACCGTATTTAGACTGTTCATTGCACTTTCATAGTTGTACACTCCACCGTCGGCTGTACGAATGCACACACGACACTCATAAGGGTATTGTCCAGAAATAGTTTTTAAATCATCAGATGCCAACCCATCACACTTTGCGTACATCCAACACTTGCAATTATCACAAGCAAGGGATCCAACGCCACAATTAAGTCCACATACAGCACAGGGCCAGTTCGTCTTTTGTATTTTTGGAGCAGAAGCACTAGGCATTTTTGTAATGTAAACTTAAATAAGATGTTTGTTAAATACAAACAAGAAATATAATTTAGAGATATGTAAATGATATCCAACGACGCTAACACGTAGGAAATTTTTGAACGATAAACCATTATGTACGTGAACCCTAGTACAAATAGCCATCATTTGGCATGTTTTTAATTGGCTAGTTTTTCAAAGGTATACCGTTGTTACGTTTGGAGGATTTACTTTACTGCCGGTGCCGTCAAACGTATTGCCTAATTAAATGTTTTGTGGTGGTGTTCTTTGAACGTAACAAATGCTTTTTCGTTTCTTTCTCAACCATCTGTTGACCAAGCGATCATTTCACCATAACTGACTGACTGCTGTTTGAAGATTTACGTCAACAAAGCCATGAACCTGTCTTAACCAAATAAACAAAAGCCGATAGAGCCATTTTGGTTATTATTAATAAACTGAGACCACTAAAGCCAATTATCCATTATTATGAAAAAGACAAATGTATTCATTCTTCACAGAACATAGCGGTATATAATAATTCTCAGTATATATTTATTAACACAACATTACAAAACAACGAATAACTGAAAGTACCACATACTTTCTTTATAATCGATTTCAGATTTCTATCAAATATGGCATTAACATGGTCGCCATATTTGCATGGGCGAGTCTATGTTTTCAAGCAACAATTGTGAACTTTAACAATCTTTGATAATCTCAATATTTCCGTAAATTGTTGAGTTACATCTCTGAACAAATGTGTACAAGAATTCCTCCTTTATATTTGTTCAATTTGTTTTAATAAATATTAAAACTAGATACTGCAAATATTGGACGCAGACGATATAGTTTTGTTTGTAATGAACTATTCTGGAAACCAGAAAATGACAGTGAGCGGTCTGTGCTTGTTTACATCGGGGGAATCCGTTTGCTTTGAAACGCTAAGAAATTGACAGTGTTTGGGAACTCCTGTCGACAATCAAGCTAGATAATATTAACTGATTTTTATATTCTTGATGCTTTTCGTTTAAAAATCGGTAGGGGTAAAAACAAACGGGAGGGTGTACAAATGCTACAGTAGACATTTTTATTGTATGAACCCTTATTTCATCTTCATTGCTGCACAAGTATTAAATATATATGTTGTACTCATAAAGTGATGAGCGTATTTTGACTTCACCTTATTCAATTGTTACAGATATCTGCATAATTTATAATATAGTTTTATTTAAGTCATTTGGGTTTATGACATTTATATTTTAATTCTATTAATTCAGTGGCTGGTTAACACTATAGTAAAGTACATGTACACTACGTTGTATGAATCTCATTCCTTAACCAAGGCCAACCGTTAAGGTCAAGTTAACTAATTAGGTCAAATATGGCACACATTAATTCGAACGGAGGACAGGTAAACATCACGTGAAAGTACGAGTCCATTCGCCCATGTAGAGCTGTCATGCACGCCCTAGTTGTTGATTAGTTCAATAGGCTGAGAAGGTCAGAACATGACCGTTCAAGTTATTTTGAATAATACGACTTAAATGTTCATGAATCTTATGTTAATTTGATGCGTATATAAAGCTTATATAACAAGAACACGCACTACGTATTCTATTTTTCAGTCTATGCCTGTTTTGTACGAGTTGTCGAGAAGAAATCGTGATTTATTTATATTTGTTCGTTGGATTTAGCGGAGTGGGAAATCTTTAATTTAAACAGTCAGTACTTATCGGATTATGTGCATTTACTCGAGGACTTGTTGTTATTGTAGGGTTTAACGCCATTTTTCAGCACAAGATTTATACATGGCGGCCAGTATAAATGGTGGAGGAAGAATCCAGAAAAACCCGGAAAGAACCACTGACCCACTAGAAGCTACTGGCAAGCTTTCTCACGTACCCACATTGGCTGAGCCCGAGACTCGAACCCACGCAGACAGAGGTGAGATGGCAGTGACACGTAACGGTGAGCGCTTTAGACCACTCGGCCACTCGAGGATTTGAACATTTCACTAATTCAGCTGGATTATGTGAAATTTTCAAGGATTTCGGTTATATTATATGTTCAGGGGGTTACCTTATAGTAAAAACATTTGGATTTAGAACAGATTCGTCAGTGCTGCCAGAACGGTAGCACAAAAACACATTAGAACCTTCATTCGGAATACCTTAGGACACTTTCCGGATTAGTGAGAAATGGAGAGTACAATTTAGAATATTCTTGGAATTTATACACTGCAAGGTATTTTTAATTATTTCTCTTTCGTTTGGTTTTATATTTTATTTAAATAAATTTATAGTTTTAGAAAATTGAATACTTGTTGGGTTTACCTAATCTTGTTAATTAGGTTGAAGCCCCTAGATATAAACTATATAATGACTGATATATTGGGTACATTAAGATGTACATATTTAGATATTGTGGGTTTTATTTTGGGGGTTAACGTCATTTTTCAGCACATGATAGGCTATTCACTGCGGCCTGTATATTTGGTGCAGAAAGTAACCGGGAAAAAACCACCGACTTACGCGAAGTTAAGGGTAAGTTTGCTCACTTTGGTCGAGCTGAGACTCGAACTCGTGCTGACAGAGGTCACATGTATGGGTGATCTGTAAACGCGAGGGCCTTAGACTACATGGGATCTTATTTCTTGCATACGCACAGTAGTCAAATAATTACATGCTTCTGCTTAGTACCTCCATCCCATTTCATAGTTTTATAGTTTTAACAGCACGATCGGCGATCAGGTCCTCAGCTGCCAAATCAGTTTTGTCATTCGTGCTCTTCATGTGGCGTTTGAAGCTGGCCTGGGATGCATGATAAATGCCAGATACTGAGCACGTTCGTATCTTAATCTCACTGTTTGAAAGCGATGGACAGTACAGGTCAAAGGAAGAGTCCATCGGCACTTTTGCTGATACCTATTCTATACACTGTGCCAGTGAACACTGTTTTGAAATCCAGAAGAGGACAGTGAGCAGTCTGTTTGCTTGTTTACATCTCGAGTTCCCGTTTTGGTTTGAAATGCCAATAAGATAATAGTGTAGGGACCCATTTGCGACAATCTGGTTAGAAATTATAAATTACACAATGCAATGACTAAGTTTTACGCACTGTTTTATCTCCTGATGCTATTTGTTTTTAAAATCTGTGTGTGAGGGGGTTCAAACAAACGGGAAGGTGTGCGAATGCTATAGATTGTTTGTTGTTGGATAAGGCACGTAGGTTTACTCTATTAGCTATTATATAGTTTGTGTTACTATGCGCGTACGTATATATTCCTCCCTCCCCCATACGCAACCTTCAAACCACCCCCCTCTTCTGCGCGTACGTTCTAAATGGACGGCCTCATATGAAATGTTCATATTTCTACATGTGTAATTATTTCAACCCATCATCTTGAATAACGATGCTAAAACAGAAAACACTGGTATGCTGAAATCTTGCAAATCTCAAGATTTGTCAGAAACATTTATTCTGTTCTAATTTACAAGCCAGTATCTTCAGCTGAAAGAAACGATTAACTTGTAACGACTTGATGGTCTTCAACTAAGTAACAGGAATGTTGGTTGATTGGTTGATTGTATTTTTACGGCGCACCAGCACTATTAGGCTATCTAGCGCAATACAAAAGGTTATATCTTTGATCATTTAAAAGTGGTAAAAGGTTTGTATTGACCAGCGATATGATAGGCTGGAGGTCGAAACACTCCAACATAAAGTGCTTAACGGTGAATGGTTCATTGCAAGAAATGCACTCTAGTAAGTCTTCTCCTTTTAGTATGTGGGAGTGGGTTAAGTAAGTATGACCAATTCGAATTCTTGCAATGACTACCTCCACCCTACGGATGTTTCTGTAGGAAGGAGTCCATTCTCCTAGGGTTGGCTTGATTGAATAAAAACGGTTGGTTATAACTCCGAGTTATTCGATGCGAATTTCAACCGTGTGTTTTCTTTTTGAGCTTTTAATCTTCGAAAGCTTCTGAATAATTAAACGATGAGGAATTTTTAGAGAAACAATCAGTAAATACATTAGCTATTTCATGTTTGATACTGAAATTGTTGTTACTTAGTTTCAGATGTCGGAATGAATTGTGTTTTCCCTTTCCATTTATTTTGCGGATCGTGTCCCAAACTTTCTTTATAGAGGAACGAGAATTTAAAGTTGAAACATATTTTTTCCATGATGCTCTTTTCCTTTCTTTAATCGTGCGGCTAGCTTTGGCCCGAACAATACGGTACTGAGTTAAATATTCGGGCTTTGGACGATTATTGAAATTTTTTCAGTGCCTCTCGGCGTTGTCTAATGGCTTCTTTACATTCTTTGGTGAACGGTTTTTGGGTTCTTTCACAGTTCGGCGAGGACTTAGGAATGGATTCTTCTGTAATCTCAATTAAAACAGTGGAAAAATATCGAATTGCGTCATTGTCTTTTAGAACCGTATCCATGTTAAGCCTAGTTGTACAAAGTGTTTCAAACTTGCCCCAGTCGGCTTTCTTCAAGTTTCAGCGTGGAACTGCGTCATCAATTGCAGAGTTAATATTTTCAAGGGAGATTGGAAAGTGATCACTGATGTGAAGGTCATCAGCGACCTTCCAATTATAATCCGAAAGTAGCGAAGGAGAACAAATTGTCAAGTTGATACACGTGTATGTACCCGTTCCTGGGTGTAAGTATGTCGGAGATTTTGTGTTATATAGACACAAGTCGTGTCTAGTAACGAAATCTATGACCTTTTTGCCCCTGTCGCTTATGTAGTTTGATTCACATAAAATGTTATGGGCATTAAAATCACCGAGTAAAACAAATGGCACAGGAAGTTGTTGAACAAGCGTGTCTAATTCATTTGGAAATACGTTGGTGTTTGGTGGTATGTAAATAGAACAAAAGGTAATCACTCGATGTAGAGTGACACTCACAGCAATCGCTTTCAAATTTGTGTTTAATAGGACGACGCTATGAGGGGCTCTATTGTTCACAGCAATAGAAACTCCTCCTGAGGCCCTTTGAACATTCTGAAAGTAGGTGTTAAACAGGGAGTAGTGTTTAAGTGTAATGTTATCCGTATCTTTTAAAATGTTTCCTGAAGGCGTAGTATTGCAGGATCATATTCGTTTAAAAGCAGGAGAATATCATTGTAATTAGCTTTGATTCCTCGACGGTTCCATTGTATGATGGTGTTCTTCATTATAAGTTTAAAGTGGAGATGCTGGAGCTAGGTTAGACCTTTCGCGGAGAGTCTGTATGATTATTTCTCTGGCGGAAGTACGGGGATGATTTTATTCTTAGGCCTGGAGCTACTTTGAGAACATGGAGCAGTTTCTTCTTCAACCATGCTCTCAATGTCCCCAAACTTGTTATAGAGTTTTATGGGGTGATCTGACCCCTTTTGCTGCCAATTTCCTTGAGATCTGTTTTTATTCTTTGGTGATTTCGGTGGTGGGGTATTATTAAAAGTTGTTTGGGTAGATGCCGTGGTTTTTTGTGCTTGGTAATGGGGGTGTTAGAGCGAGGTGTTGACTCGGGTAGATCTGTCTGTGTTTGAGGGTCCTTCGTTGATTTGAGATTGATTTAACTACAGTGGAGAAGGATGGGCAAGGAAGGGATGTTTTTGCCTGTACAAGCTTTCTGGCCTCTGGATAGGGAATGTAAGCAGTGTATTTTACCCTCTTATTTCCTTCTCCTGTTTCCAGGTATGACAGTCCTTGGAATTGGCGTGGTGCTCCTATCCACAGTTGACACAATGCGGAGTTGCTCTGCACTCAGATTCTTGATGAGAGCGGTCTCTTCGTGATGGCCATATTTCTGACACTTATACCATCGGAGTGGGTTTGGAATGTTTACATCAACCTTCACTTGCAAAGAGCCAGCTTTGACCACTCTGGGTACTGTTGGTTTGTTGAAGGTGAGTACAATGGTGTTGGTCTCCTGCAGATTGTTGTTACGTTTAATGTGTATTCTGCGGAGTGCAATGACACCTTCATTTTTCATCCCCTCAATGATATCCGTGTCGCTGACTCCATCCAAGTCACGACAGCGAATCACGCCTTTGGACGTATTGAGTATTGTATGCGCGAATGATGATACTGGAATATCGAAGAATGTTTTCATTTTCTTGATGTTTTCTGTTTGACTACGTTGTTCGCATTCAACAAGTAGGCAACCCGATTTCAACTTTTTAACGCTTTTTGGTGTGCCGATCGATCCCGTTATTGTCTTTTCAATTACAAAGGGAGAGAGTGCACTAAGCGCTTTTCAAGCATCTTTTGATTGTATAACCATGAAGCGTGGGAATGACTCCACACTGCATGGTTCATCTTCCGAGTCAGATAGTGTTTTCGTTCGTTTGTTTTGAATTTTTTTTTAATGACTTCAGCACCCGTGCTCCCCACCCACCACGGAGCCCAACAAGGGGACACTTTTCAAGTGCCAGGGATACACTTTTCGTTCTTGAAGTAGCCAGGGTTGTGTTTCGGAGATGGAGGTTTTCTGAATTTTTGAAAATCAATATTGGTACTGTCAATGCATGGCAATATTCTAATGCCAAAGATAGGTATGGCGTTTGGTTTATTTTCATATAGGGTTTTGTATTTGGGTTGAAAAACAGCCGAAAAAGCAGGGTTCAGAGGGTTTGATCTTAATTTGAGAGCATACTGTGCTGAAAGCATTTCTCTGCGATGTGATAAAGGTTGTTCGTTCTCTTCAACGAGTAGGCTTTCACACGGGGATGTCTTAAATCCTCCAAGAGCGAGTCTTATTCCTTGATGACGAATTGGGTCAAGCATCTTCAAATAGGACTTCCTAGCTGAACCATAAACAACGCAACCATAGTCTAGTTTAGAGCGAATAAACGTTCTATATAAACTGAGTATGACTTTTCTATCAGCACCCCTGTCAGTGTGCGCTACTACTTTAAGTAAATCTAGAGATTTCAAGCATTTAGCTTTCAAATTCTTCAGGTGTGGAATAAAAGTCAGTTTTCTGTCGAAGATAAGACCTAAAAAGTTTGGTTTCCTTAACAACTGTAATAGGTGTTCCGTCCAGCGTGAGTTTAGGTTCATCATGATGTCTTCGTAACTGACAGAAATGGATATATGCTGTTTTTGATTTCGAGAATTTGAAACCGTTAGTATTGGCCCAATTTTAAATCTTGCTGATATTTTGCTGTAGCTTTCTTTCAATTGTATGCATGTGCTTTGATCAGTAACATACTAGAAAGTCATCAACGTATAAAGAGCAATCCACATCAGGAGCCAGACACATGGTGATGCTATTGATTTTAATGTTGAAAAGGGCCACAGATAAAATACTGCCCTGGGGCACACCCATCTGTTGGTGGTGCATATCAGAGAGGGTGGGGCCCACTCGTACCTTGAATTCTCTGTCTGAGAGAAAGTTTGATATGAAAGAGGGCAGACGGCCTTTTAGACCCAGATCGTGCAGGTCATTTAGTATCCCGTACTTCCATGTCGTGTCATAGGCCTTTTCCAAATCAAAGAAAACCGCTACTAAGTGTTCCTTCCTGATGAAAGCGTCGCGAATAAATGTTTCCAGTCTAACCAAATGATCATTGGTACTACGACCATAACGAAAGCCACTTTGGAAAGGAGATATTAAATTGTTGGTTTCCAAATATCATACAAGCCGAGAATTGATCATTCGTTCCATTGTTTTGCATACGCAGCTAGTCAGTGATATGGGTTTATAGTTGGTAGGATCTCCGCTATCTTTACCTGGTTTGGGAATTGGTATTACTGTTGTTTCTTTCCAAATTTTTGGTACATTACCAGTAATCCATAAATCATTGAAGATTTCCAGAAGAACTGTTAAGGATGGTTCTGGAAGGTGTTTCAAAAACTGGTAATGTATATCGTCAGGCCCAGCGGGTGTATCATGGGGTTTATTCAATGATTCCATAAGCTCGAAAAGTGAAAACTGTTGATTATAACTTTCCGAGTTATTCGATGTGAATTGCAACCGTGTCTTTTCTTTTTGAGCTTTTAATCTTCGGAAAGCATCTGAATAATTAGACGATGAACTTTTTAGAGAAACAATCAGCAAGTATATTAGCTATTTCATGTTTGGAATTGAAGTTGTTATTTAGTTTCAGTTGTCGGAAAGAGTTGTGTTTTCCCTTTCCATTTTTTTTGCGGATCGTGTCCCAAACTTTCTTTATAGAGGAACGAGAATTTAAAGTTGAAACATATTTTTTCCATGATGCTCTTTTTCTTTCTTTAATCGTACGGCAAGCTATAGCCCGAGCAATACGATACTTAGTTAAATTTTCGAGCGTTGGACGATTATTAAATTTTTTCAGTGCTTCTCGGCGTTGTCTGATGGCTTCTTTACATTCTTTTGTAAACCACGGCTTTTGGGTTTTTTACAGTTCGGTGAGAACTTCGGAATGTATTCTTCTGTAATCTGAATTAAGACAGAAGTAAAATGTTGAATAGGGTAATTGTCTTTTAGAAGGGTATCCCTGTTGAGACTAGCTGTACAAAGACTTTCAAACTTACCCCAGTCGGCTTTCTTTAAGTTCCATTGTGGAATTGCTTCATCAATTGTAACGTCGATGTTCGTAAGGGAGATTGGAAAGTGATCACTGCTGTGAAGGTCATCAGCGACCTTCCAATTATAATCCAAAAGCAGCGAAGGAGAACAAATGGTCAAGTCAATACACGTGTATGTACCCGTTCCTGGATGTAAGTACGTTGGAGATTTGGTGTTATATAGACACAAATCGTGTCTTGAAATGAAGTCTTCTACTTTGTGGCCTCTGTCACTTATGTAATTTGATCCCCATAAAATGTTATGGGCATTAAAATCACCGAGTAAAACAAATGGCGTTGGAAGTTGTTGAACAAGAGTGTCTAATTCATTTGGTAGTAGGTTGGTATTCGGTGGTATGTAAATAGAACAAAAGGTAATCACTCGATGTAGAGTGACACTTACAGCAATGGCTTGCAAATTTGTGTTTAAAGGGATGACGCTATGAGGGGTTCTATTGTTCACAGCAATAGAAACTCCTCCTGAAGTCCTGTCAACATTCTGAAAGTAGGTGTTAAACAGGGAGTAGTTTTTAAGTGTGATGTTATGCGTATCTTTCAGGAATGTTTCCAGAAGGAATAGTACTGCAGGGTCGTATTCGTTTAGAAGCAGAAGGATATCATTGTAATTGGCTTTAAGTCCTCGACAGTTCCATTGTATGATGGTGTTCTTCATTATAAGTTAAGAGTGGAGATGCTGGAGCTAGGTTGGACCTTTGGTGGAGAGAGTCTGTATGATTATTTCTCTGGAGGAAGTACGGGGATGATTTATTTGGTAGGTCTGAAGCCACCCTGAGAACATGGAGCAGTTTCTTCTCCATCCATGCTCTCAATGTCTCCAAACCTATTATAGAGTTTGATGGGGTGATCTGACCCCTTTTGCTGCTGATTTCCTTGAGATGTGTTCTTATTTTTTGGTGATCTCGATGGTGGGGTATTATTAAAAGTTGTTTGAGTAGATGCCGTGTTTTTCTGTGCTTCGTAATGGGGGGTGTTAGAGCTTGATGTTGAATCGGGTTGTTCTGTCTGTGTTTGAGCGTCCTTCGTTGCTTTGGGATTGTTTTTCACTATAGCGGTGAAGGATGGGCCAGGAAGGGATGTTTTTGCCTGTACAAGTTTTCTGGGCTCTGGATAAGAAATGTTAGATGTATACTTTACCCTCTGTATTTCCTTCTCCTGTTTCCAGGTATCACAATCCTTGGAATTGGCGTGGTGCTCCTTTCCACAGTTCACGCAATGCAGAGTTGCTCCACACTCAGATTCCTGATGAGAGAGGTCTCCGCATCGGCCACATATTTGGCTGTTTGAGCATCCGTCTTCGTGATGGCCATATTTCTGACACTTATGGCATCGGAGTGGGTTTAGAATGTATACATCAACCATCGTTGTACCAATTACTTCCGTAATTGTCTTTTCAATAACAAACAGAGAGAGTGAGGCAAGCGGTTTTGAATCGTCTTTAGATTGTATAACCATGAGGCGTGGAAATGAAACCACACCACATGGTTCGTCATCCGAGTCAGATCCAGTTTTAGTATGTTTGAGTTGATTTTGTTTCGAAATATCCATGTTGGTGTGCTTAAAATTCAGCACCCATGCTCCCCGCCCACCAAGGAGTCCAACAAGGGGACACTTTTCAAGTGCCAGAAATACACAGATGTTATACTCAGTAGGCAGAATCACTTCCTGATTCATCCTGTTAAGACATAGTCAGTCGGTAAAATTACCTCCCGATTGACCCTTTGAGCCACCGCCTTCTAAGACTTAGGAAAGGGAAAGTTAAAGGGATAGAATGTAGGGGCAACGGTGGTATCACGAGAGATACAACGAGAAAGAGAAAGAAAGTGAGCGAGTAAATAAAGACCTCCTAGGACTCGGCGTGACCAGCCGATTTGTCGTGACCGGTCCCATCCCGACCACCCGTCTAGAAGAAGTAGAGGCCAAAGTAGTGTATTGCATCGAAAAGCCTCTGCTCAACTACCAGAATCCCTTCCTCCTCCGACACGGGTCGCAACCCACGGCAAACAGGTTGCCTCTACTTAGTTGCCTCTTACGACACGTAGGGAGGCACGTCGGGCCAATTCTAGAAACCCGGACCCGCAGGGGGTATTTGTGGTGGGAGGTACTCAGTATTTTTGATTAAGATATTGGTTTATAATGGATTTTCCAGTTTTCTAAAGGGGAGTAACTGAAGTACTGATAGTGAGTCGGAGCAGACGATGCTGTTTAAAATAGGTTTGCTTTCGATATAATGCAGAGCAAGGTCTATTGTTCTGAAGAAATCGATGTACCATTTGGCAAGCGAACTTTTGTTGTGTTTTCCAATAACGAAGGCTGCAGCAGCCTTTTCCTCATCCACTGATCCATCAGTATAAATTCTTGTATAGTTTTTAAATTCAGTGGGGAGTTCATGACAAGAGTTGTGGAAGATGGAAGGGTTTGTCTCAGAATTTTTTACATTGTGTACCCTAAAAAGTACTTATGGTTGCTTAAGTAACCAGATAGGTGTTCGGAAAGTGATATTTTCTGAATTTTAGAAATATCAGTTTTTATGCTGTCGAGGCTGGATGATATTCTAATGCCAATGGAAGGTATGGCATTTGGTTTATTTTCGTACAAGATTTTGTATTTGGGTTGAAAACAGCCGAAAAAGCATGGTTAAGCGGATCTGATCTTCATTTGACAGCATACTGTATAAAAAGCATATCTCTACGATGTGATAAAGGTGGCTCGTTCGCTTCAGCAAGAAAGCTTTCACATAGGGATGCACCCAGAGCAAGTCGTGTGTGTGTGTGTGTGTGTGTGTGCTTTCGATTTAGCTTTAGAAATTTTTCAGTCATATCATCACGATGTCTGCAATGTGGCAGTTGATAGTGTGTAGATAGCACTGGGTTATTATGCCGCAGACATGTAGCATGATGCCCCACCAAGTCATATTATCCTGACATCAGCCTGACCAGTCCTAACACTAACCTCTTAGTGCTGAGCTCCAAGCGAGGCTGCTGTTAGTACCATTTTTGTCTTTGGTATGACTCGGCCGTGGATCGAACCCACGACCTACCGGATCCAAGGCGGACGCTCTAACCACTAGGCCACCGGAGCGGTCCAGAGTGAATCTTATTTTTTGATAAATTAGGTCAAGCATCTTCAAGTATGACTTTCTAGCTGAACCATAAACAACGCAACAATAATCCAGTTTGATGCGAATAAACGTTCTATATAAATTGAGGATGCCTTTCTATCAGCACCACCAGTCAGTGTGCGTTACTACTTTAAGTAGATCCAGAGATTTCTAGCATTTAGCTTTCATGTTCTTTATGTGCAGAATCACAGGCAGTTTTCTGTCGAAGATAATACCTAAAAATCTTGTTTCCTCAAGAACTGGAATAGGTGTTCCTTCCAGCGTGGGTATAGGTTCATCATGATGTCTTAGTAGCCGACAGAAATGTATACATACCATTTTTGATCTAGTTGTCTTTCAACTGTATGCATGTGGTTTGATCGATAACATATTATTAAATCATCAACGTATAGGGAGCAATCTACACCAGGTGCCAAACACTAGGTAATGCTATTGATTTTGATGTTGAAAAGCGTCACAGCTAGAATGCTGCCCTGGGGCACATCCATCTCTTGCTTGTACATATCAGAGAGGGTGGAACCCACTCGTACCTTGAATTCTCTGAAAGTTCGATATGAAAGAGGGCAGACGGCCTTTTAGACCCAGATCGCGCAGGTCATTCATTATTCCGTACTTCCATGTCATGTCATAAGCCTTTTCTAATTGAAACGCGTGAATGGAGCTTTTCCACTCTGAAAGATGAAGTATTGGATTTCAAGTTGTTTAGCGCCAAGCATTTTTTGACCCTTATAAACAATTCACAATATGGAAAGGCAAGCATAAAATTAGTCGATGGAGTAAACGTTTGTGACAAAATTAATGGTTTTTTGTTATTGCAACTATCTGAAGGAGAATATACATATA
>JAECUM010052998.1:0-12262 GCA_016617855.1 Megalonaias nervosa
TATATATATATATATATATATATATACTGGTTTCTTATGCGAATTCATCCCATATTTATATAGAACACTAAATGAGCCAATTACTTAGTGCGAGATTACACGAATCAGATGGCCATAAACTATCACTTTGGTATTTGCAGCAAAACTGCCGAAAAGATACCTAAATCTGAATAAATCGTTCGTACCTCACAATAACGATGTTAGGAGGAGTCATAAAGGTATACAGTTTTATAAATGAGGGCTCATTATATTGAGATAGTTGGAACCCATCATACCTGTATTTTATGATGGTCTTTAGAAAATCTGGGTCTTCTGCCAGCTGTATGCGAAACCCAAGGTTTCTTGATGCTATTTTCTTTTATATTCTTATACCCGTAAGGAATATAATTAATTTTATTTATAGATGTTACAATGAAACATATTTCGGGATAGAGTGATTCGCTTTTGTGCATAATGTGTGTCGGAAAATCGGATTTGAATTTATAAGTGCGGTAATATTATATGTGAATATAGTTAACATGTTCTCTCTCTCTCTCTCTCTCTCTCTCTCTCTCTCTCTCTGAAGATCCGTACAGACATAAAAGGCGATGACGTTACAATAGATTTTACACCTTGTCCGTTTCCCATTTCAAAATGGCATACGTTGTATTATCTGCACTGCACTGGAATAAATACATTACCTTCACTTTCGACTTAAAGATGAAGTAGTTAATCTGATAAAGATAATCAAAGAAAAAACATTCTTGAGACTAAATACAACAAATTCTTGCTTAAAATAATCAACTAAAACAAACTTAGAATTGTGCTGACCTTGAAGGTTTATTTCATATTATAAAGGATTTCTTCAATTTTGAAATATTCATACTTTCTTTTGCAGCAAATATATGCATTTATTAGTTTATGTATGTACATAGTTACATATATTGTTAGTTCATTATATAATTAGCTACTTTAATCATTAGTGAATTTGTTAGTTTAAAGTTTAGCAATATTGAGAGTAAACTTGATTAAATATATTGTCTTGCGGATAACTGTTTTTATTGTAAAGTATTATCAGGTACCAGAAGTTAACAGCAAAATAACCACATCATATGTCAGTGAATTTCATTTTGATGAAAAAAAAAAAAAACCAAAAAAAAAAAAACCAAGTGTTTTATGAAGATTTTAACAATGTAGGCACTATATTTAAAATACGAGACAATGTAATCAAAGAAAACTTAGAGAACGACCTTTCATAAACTTAAATTCTGTCTTTCAAATAATCGCAGTGACAGCGAGAAATATTTTACAGAATCAATACTACAATGATATAACTGACACACTTCATTCATGAATTTATCAACATATTCGTACAATATCGTAGAATAGAATTACACACGACATTACAATTAGTAATGTAGGCATGTGTCATCACAAGCTGCCAACAGTAGCGCTATCTCGCGCAAGCTTGGCTTTGTGACCAGGCTAATGGAGACATATTTTCATGAGTAATTACGGTAACTGCAATGAAATATTTTATCCACGCATATATCAATCGTGGTGTCTATATATCCTGATATTAACCAACAATATTAACAGTGGGAGTGTAGAGTCGATCGCAGCCAAATCAGACATTCAAACTATTGAAAGAATAAGTATGAAATATAGAAATTGTGATAAACGATCCTTTTGTGGGATTTTTAAATGTATATAATATTTCTTTATTTATTTTGCCAGTTGAAGTGTTTTGTTGCTTTTGGGAATATTAAGTGGAAGTTCGAATTTTTCAACAAATATGGAGATACTGTTTTACCATCAAAAATGTAGAATAAGAACTGAAGTAGGGATATGACATAGAAAATTTTAGAACTGGGAAGGATAGCGTGTTTCAAAAATATTTAATCTATATTCTCCCCTAATGTTTTCCGCTCTAAGGTTTTCCAGAATCTAAAGTTATCATACTGGTCGAGTCAGTTGTGTAAATGCCTTTTAAAGGGATCTTCTCATAAGATTACAAAATTAAGCTTAAAAATGCAAGAACTAGAGAGAGAAAGAAAGTACCGGTCTTCCTGCTTGTATCGAATGCAAGGCATTTCATAGAGTATACGTCTTATAAGACTTGACCTCCACCTTTAGGAACACGATGGCCAAATCGTGAGTAGATATGCCACAAATATGCTGTCAACAGTCATCGTCACTGTGAAAGCAACACTTAGTATCAAACAATTCTTAATCCACCATCAATCAAAATTAATTGTTTGGAAGAAGAATAATTTGTGAGGAATACTCTGCTACCTGTATCATCAGCAAATAGAAATTATTTTGATGACTGATCAACTAAGATCAAGTTGGAAAGTATTCTTATTTCGAGACAAATTGTTTCCTAGTTTGATTAGCTGCGATGCAATTACGTGGTGTATCATAAGTCAATATTTGAAGCTGAATACGTAGATTGTCACCCGTTATAAGCTGGCTAAGAGTGGGATTCTCACCACAAACGTTTGGGTATACCTTTTGTCTGTGAAGCCACTTGACACGAGCATATCAAATCTTTTTATATTACAATCTCAGAGAAAATAAACTGTTTGCAAGTTATCAATTCAAACTGGATGGATCGTCTTTGGATAAGATATTTTAAACATCATTTTTAATAAACCAACATTGCTACCTTCATGCTTATATCGTCAAATATTAAAAAAAAAAGATTTGAATTTAAATCCAGTCTGGAAATATACCATTAATTTGGTTACGTAAAAGGAATTCAAATTATTATTGTCCTGCATTCATTGAAAAAAATCCGCAATGAATTCACTAAATATGCACTATTCAAAAACATTCCTTAGAGTCATAGAACTGTACTCATTTGCTCCTATAACAGTACTTAATTAATATCCAGAAATTCCCACAATACAAGTTATTGGTTTCAATGCCAATCATGCAATATGAAAATAAGTTATATAATGTGTTCATATTTCAGTTATGCATGCCACATCTGCAACATGTCATTTCCTATGATAATTCAAAACAAAAGGTGTACATAATTTAGTCAGACGTGTATGCACTGCCATCTATAAATTTCTCTTTCAAAATTTACTGACCACAGATAACTCAAAGCAAGAGCTAAGTAACCCTTAAAATTGCAATTTGTTTTCTTAGGGGAACACGTTTCAATTTGTTTATAGTTAATCTTTCATCACATTATTGGATAAAATCTTCAACAATAGGATCCATGGATATCACCTGCTGCTCTGTTTTGTGTATATGCGAATTCTCTCTCTCTCTCTCTCTCTCTCTCTCTCTCTTTTGTTCGCAACATCTAATTTGAATATTTAACGAATGGGTCAATAATTAGTTTATGTCACGTGTCCGTTTGTTGTTACGTATAGAAGATGACTTATACCGCACATCTGTGGCAGATTTTCTCACGATTTGGTCTCATCGTGTTCAGGAAGACCAAGAAACAGCCTTCTAAGTCTCAACCCCTGTACAACGCGTGCATTAGATACCACCATCTGTACCGTCGCGCTCTCGTTGCCATATTTGGTACGTTTACTTCAAATCGTATGATAAGACCATTTTAAAAGGTATTTGTTAATACGACTCAGATAATGAGTGTACACCCGATTTTGGAACATATTTATAGTTGGAAATTGTAGGTAAACACTTTGAATTAGTGAAATTTTAAGGACTTTTATTTGAATTCATCCAAAATTTATCTTAGTCATTTAATGTTGTACCAATTATTATACAATATGTTTAGTAGGAAAAAAACAAAAAACAAGAACACATTCTACGCTATAGATATAGTAACAGAATATATTAATACAGTAAAACTAAAATGAAATCGAAAATATAATTATGCACATATTATCCACATTTTGAGATGAATCTGAATTACCTCATAAATTTTTAAGAGCAACAAGAACGCTTCAATCGACAAAAAAAGTATACACTATTCATATAACAATCTCAGATAATTTGTCGTTTCTCATTGGTTGTATGAGAGTTGTATGTTTTTGTTTATTTATTTGTTTGTTTGTTTTAAGTCTGAGCATTTAATTTGGTTTGCGTCGATTTTCTATTGCGAGGTATAAAATTGTTAGTCAGGATCAGCATATAACTTAGATAATTTTGATATTGGAATCAGGATATGAAGCCACCTCGATGGATACATGCGTGTGTAAAATACTTCTTGCTGTTAACGTAATCAGACGTGCAAAACTATCTCCCTTAGCCTTGTCACATAGCAAAGTTGGGGATGTGGTGACTGCCTGTTATAACCCATGGTAATATTACTGATATTATATCATTTGTGATCCTATTTTATGAAGAAAAGTTAATATGGAGATGCAAACATGAATGAAGTGTGTCGTCCCTTATAACATTTCCGCATTTATTTTGTAAAAATACATTTCCGATCATTGTAATTGATCGATCTTCAGCCCAGACATAACCACGCCAACTTATTTGCATAGCACGTACGTAAAGTCGGAGTATTTTATGTTGGCACTTACCAGTGCACATTAGTCTGAATTGTTTTACTGCGTCCTGAAAATGACATGAAAAATGGCTGGACAATATATTGATCGTGACGATTTGAATTTATATACAATATATGGTGGAAGTCGATATGTGACGGACAACAGGCCTGAAAGTCCCTCAAGCTACCATTGTACCCAAGAACCACGTGATGCCCAGATATTTTCTGATAATAGTATTCGTCTGTGGTCCATACAAATCGGCAACTGTTAAACTCTCTGGGTTTGAGTTTTTATTATACGTTAATTAATCCAGAGACCGATCTTTTGAATTTATTTTTCTCTTAGTCATGCTTTTAAAGAAATTATCTGGTGTTTTAAATATAGTGCTTAAATGGTTAAACACTTGATAAGACACCACGTTGCTCATTAAAGTTAATTTCAGCGGAAGTCATCGGCATACTTCTACTTCTTGTACCTGATAATATAGTACTTGTTTTCCAACATTAAAGAGCAGGTAACTGCCATGAATGATATTTAATCAAGTTTACTTTCGTGCTTTTTTTTAGAAACTTTATATAAATAATTCGCAAAATATTGATGTAGTTAATTAGCTAATGAATTTAACACTCGATGTAAAAATGCAGCTAAGAACCAAATAAATAAATACATTAGTGGCACATGTAAGCATGAATAGTTTAGCCTTGAAGAATTTCGTTTTATGATGAGAATGAATAGGAATAGATCCATAATTTTATTAGTTATTCTGTGGTCCGCCTTTACGAAGGGAGATAAATAAATTTGGCTTGATTCAATATTACAGTGAATACATTAGTTTTAAAACAACTGTTGAAGATATTATGGAGAGGAGGAGCTATAGCATGTGCAAAAAGCTTGAATAATTTGAAACTCCCATCTAACTCCACTAGCCATTTTCAAACGAACACTGGAAAGAATGATACAATAGTCTTTACGTTTAGTTTTCAGAACAAAATTGATTTGTATTTTTAATTTAGTGCTTAATTTGTTTAACTCTTGACAATACTACTTTTTCTCTTTCAAACTACTTCAGCGGGACAATATGATGATATTCTACCTACAGTTTGATACCTGATATTACTTTTTCAAATTTAAGTAGTAGTCATATTTAATCAAGTACATTCTCATAATTTTTAAACACTTAATCTGAATAATTCACAATTATGTAGATAACTAACTCATGAACGAGCAGTCTATGGAAATACGTAAACAAGAATCTAATATATAAATAAATAAACAAAATAAATAAATAAATAGTGAATGTATCAATATTTGAGTTTTGAAGTTACTTTTAAATTGTAACTAAATCGTGCCTTTACATCAATACAGTTATAAAGGTTTATTCGTTTTTTATTAAATGCTACAAAAATGTTTGCTGTCTGTAATACCAATGATTAATTTTACTCAACGATAATATTTATGATTTTAAACGATATTGGAGCCAAAATCGAAAGCCATGTTTGCAGCACAGAATTATCAACAGAATATTTGTGCTATATTGTATTTAAAATTGTAGAAAATCAATATTATTTCATGTTTGTACGGAAAGATAGGACATTTTGCCTGTGTAGCGATGTAAATTGAAACCTACATAGTCGCACCCACGTACTCAATGCAATTTTCTCCGACCCGGAATAAGGACAAGATGAACAATGTACTTTCATCATCGGAAGTTACAAATATTTTAGACTATCACAAAATATATATCCATTCAGTAAAATGCTCAATATCTTTTGCACAGATTGATATTTTAGCTTCTACATAGTACATTATAAAGTCAAATTTAAGAAATGCATAGTACATCATACACTTTTTCTATGACATATTTTTCTGAGATTCAATTATACACAGCATTATATTTATACCTTCCACGTTAGCACCAACTTTCAAACTTTCCATATAACAATAGAGATAAATATATAATCTTTTTTAACAAAGCAGAGTTCAGCATGAAGCTCACAGAGACTCAATTACAGTGTTAGTTCTCTCTAAAGCGATTCTCTTTAGCGCAGACTTTCATATAACACGGATATAGTGGGGTCAAATGTTTGTCAGTTAATGCAGTTTTGATACTGAAACTACCTGGGTATAAGCATACCTCGCGTATTATTCAGATATGGCTTGTCCTTTAGGCAGTTTTGTTGCCAATTCTAAAGACCTGGTTTAGGGTCATCTGACCCTTGTACGTAATTCAGTAATTAAATAATATTTTGGTATCTTACATCAAAATGCAATGAAAACGCACAAAATAAACAGGTAGAAATGTGTATACATTCTATTGCAATTTACGTAAAGGGAGACGTCAGTGACTGCAGATTAACAGTATGCACGGCAATGAATAGGTGCTTAGTTGTGTGGAAGCGGGGCGCACGGTAAAACTTATTTCCACATACGACTCGTTGTTTTGTAAGACGTGTTCTGACGCACAAACATCTCGTGCAATACGGATCCCATACATACAGATTTTCATAGAAGGTCGCCAAGTAGCATGTTTGTCAGATCTGCTAGGATAAATATATGGAATTTGAGGAAAATGAACGCAACAACTTTAATTTCTAAATAAGGATTACATCTAGCCAGAGTCAAGAGTGGTTCATTTTGTACAATCCATTAGTAATGGGAATGTACTAAGGGATTATGTTGTTAGTCATGCAGACAGTTTACTCTGAAATCACCGTTAGACTACTTCTAAGCGGAAACTTTTCAACATTTCTGAGAGTTCTGTATCCGTTTCATTTAATTTGAACTATTTTTTGTCCCTTACAACGTAACAGCCCACCCATCCACCCTCACCCCCAAAAAAGAAAAAAGAAAACAAGAAACAAAAATCTGAAATAAGAAATAAAAACATTAATCGAAAAACAAATAAAAAGGTGAGTAATGACTCGCTGAGCTTGGACACGTAATGAGGATGCCCTAAGAACTGATACCCAATGTAGCACTCAACGGACACCAGCTGGTAAGCGTAAATATGACGGCCAATGGTAACTTGGCAGAGGACAGTGATGACGGAGCTGTAAGAAATGGAACTTTCCTGAGACGAGGCACAATCTATTACTCAAGACCGACCTAGATGGCGGGAGATAGTTGCAGCCCAATGTCCCAGACGGGATGAAGAGGACTAACAAAGTAATGACTCGCTGAAAAGAAAAACTCGTGTGTATCAAAAGCAAATGAATTGTTTTAACTGTTAGCAGCATAACTGTTAGTAAAGATCTTGCCAAATTTATTTACTGTAAATGCAGATTATCATTCCCAAGTGTGGAGAAAGTGAAGCTTTGTAAAACTGGCTTTAATAGGCCAATATAACAGATTTGTTCTTTTGAAGACCCCCTCCCAAATAATCAATCAAAGTGCACATCATGATTGTATTTAAACGTGACTAATGTGATACGTACATCGCTTAATTAGGATTTGTACAGTGGCAAGTGCCCTGAAGACAACGCAGTGCTGGCCATTTCCGCAGTTGTTTCCATGTCCACAGTCACCATTGTTGGTGCAAGCTATTTAATAAATAAATAAATAAATAAATAAATAAATAAATAAATAAATTGCACAAAAGACAACTCAAGTATACGATCTAATCCTGACGAACATCATTTTGAAAATTCATGTACTAAATTGTTTGAAAGATTTTCTAAAATTCCGACATCAAATCCTTTTACGTAAATTATTACATGAATATTTTGTTTTGTTGTTTTTGCACTACCTTCTCTTTCGTACAAAGACTAGTCCTGAATTCACGGATGCTAAGACTCCGACTTAACTTCAGATGTTCGATTGACCACTGGTCAAAAAACAATAACGCGTCAAACAGCGCAACATGATTTGAGGTAAAGAACTAATAAAATATTTTGGGGCTAGGTATATCACGAATTACATTGCATGCAGTGTCACAGGCGTTAAAATCATTCAACATCATTAGCGATATAAACAAACCTTTTGTTCAACACGGAACCTAAATAGTTAAAACCCTATCTATACAAGACAATACAATACATACATACATATTTGTCATGCAAATTTTAATGACAGTATTTTTCTTCTTCACAAATAATGGCAAATGGAACACCGGTAGATTGTAGAAAGTGAACGAATCTTGACTCTACAACATTGGCTAGTTGTAATCGTTATTTAGAAATTAATGTTGTTACTTTCATTTTTCTCGAATTCCATGTATGTATCCTTACATGCTACTTGGTGACCGTCTATAAAAATCTCTATATATGAGATCCATATTGCATGTGATTTTTGAGGGTCTGAACACATCTTGCAATCCAAAGAGTAGTATATGGAAATAAGTCTTACCGTGCGATCCGACTCCAGTATGAGTACACGTGCAGACGCTGTCGAAACAACTAAGTACCCATTCATTGCCCGTGCACACTGTCAATCTGCAGTCAGAGGCGTGTCCAGAGGTACACGCTTCTCCCTTTACGTAAACTGCAATAGAATGTATACGCATTTCTACTTGCTTATTTTGTGGGTTGTAATTTCCTATTTATGTAGGAAATCAATAACATTTAATTAGTGCATTCAGATTGCTCTAAACTAACTCTTAAGAATTTGCAACCAAACCGCCCAAAGGTACACCAGATTGGAATAATACGGTAGAACCTCACTATAACGCTGTTTCTAGTACCATTAATTTATACTGTATTATAGGTGAGGTCCTGAGGAAGTTTCGATATCAAAACTGCATTGATTGAAAAAACATTTGAGCCCCCACGATATCCGCCTTATATGAAGGATAATGAAAGCATATTGGTTATCTTGTGATATTACGGGTTGGAGAGAAACGTTTGCGTGTGCGACCAGTTAGGTTGTAATTCATATCTCAAAACTTCCAAATATCCTCTCTCCATCTCTCTTTCTCTCAATAATATCGTTCCATACAAACATGACATAATATTGATTTTCTACAATTTTGAATACAATATTGCACTAATTTTCTGTTTATAATTTCAAAGTAGCATAAAGTTGGGACTTTAAAAACTCCCGAGTACGTTAATACATACTAATAATATCGTTTATAATATATTGTATAATCTGCTGTCTTCTGAGCTGCAAACATGGCTTTCGCTTTCTGCTAGAAGACCTATTAAAGTCATAAATATTATCATTGAGGAAAATTAATCATTGATATTATATACTTTAAACCGTTTTGTAGCTTTTTAGGGAACCACGAATAAACCCTTGTAATTGTGTTGATGTAAGGCATGTTTTAGCTAGAAAATTAAAGTAACTTCAAAGCTCAAATATTTATATTTATTTATTTATTTATTTATTTATTTATTTATTTATTTATTAGATTCTTGGTTACGTATTTCCATCGATTTATGGTTCATGAGTTAATTATCTACTTAAATTGTGAATTGTTGAGATAAAGTATATAAAAATTATGTGAGTACACTCGATTAAAAAACATGACTAATCCTTTATATTAGGACAGTATTATCAGCTAACAAAATGTAGGAAGGGTATCCATTCACATCATGTTCTGCTGATGTCGCTTGAAAGAGAAAAAATAGTTTTGTTGAGAGATAAACCAATGAAGCACTAAATTAAATATACAAGTCATTTATGCTTGAAAGCACATCCTAAAGAATATTGTATAATTCCTTCCTGTTTTGGTTGACAAAGGTTAGTTGGTTTAGATGGAAATTTCAAATTATTCAAGCCTATTGCACATGCCATAACTACCACTCTCCATAATCCCTTCAATAACTGTTTAGAATCTGGTGTATTCACTACTATATTGGAAGAAGCCATATTTTGTATTTCCGTTTGTAAAGGCGGACGACAGAATAATTCATCAAATTAAGAACCTATTCATATTACTTCCCATGGTAAAATAATCTTCAAGGATGAACTATTCATACTTACATTTGCCACTAATTTATTTATTGAGAGTTTAGTTTGTTAATTAGTTGCAATTTTACAATCGGTGTTAATTCATCTGCTAATTAACTACTTCAATATTTAGCAAATTATTAAATCAAGAAAGGAAACGTAATTAAATACCCTTTATTGCTGCTCTTTGACGTTGGAAAACAAGTAATGTATTATCAGGTATCAGAAGTAGAAGTATACTCAAAATATCCCGCTGAATTTAACTTAAATGAGAAACTTGGTGTCGTATAGAGTGTTTAACTATTTAAGTAGTAAATCTAAAATACGAGATCATTTCTTAAATGTAAGACTTAGAGGATAATAAAATCAAAGGTTCAGTCGCTCGATTAATTAACGTATAGTCATATGTCACCTACACCCTAATTCTTGCCGATTTCTGTGGACCACAGACGAATACTATCGATGGAAAATGTCTGGGCATTTCGTCGTTTACAGGTTCACAGGTAGCTTGAGCGATTTTCAGGCCTAATGTCCGTCATATATAGACTGCCACTATATATCGTATAAAAATTCAAATGAAAATAATTTAAATATTGTCCAACCATATTCCATGACCTTTTCAGTAGGCAGTAAACACTTCACACAAATTTATACTGGGAAGTGTCAACATAAAATATTCCGACTTTACGTATGTGCTCTGCAAATGTGTAGGGCGTCGTTATGTCTGTTCTGGAGGTAGATCAATTACAGTGATCAGAAATTTATTTTTGCGAAATAAATACGGCAATGCTATAAGGGTCGATAGCCTTCACTCATGCTTGCATCTCCTTATTCGATTATATTCACAAAGTAGGATCACAAATGATATAAAAATCAGAATATTACCATGTGTTATAACAAGCAATCACCACATGCCCTACTTTGCTTTGCGACAATGCTAAGGGAGATAATTTTACACATCTGATTACGGCAACAGCAAGAAGCACTTTACCCATGCATATTTCCATCGCGGTGGTTACATATTATGATTCCGATCTCAAAAGTATTAAAGTTATATGCTGATCCTGACTAACAATTTTATAACATGCAGTGAAAACTCGATGAAAATCAAATAAAATGCTCATGCTTACAACAAAACAGGCCCATACAGCTCTCATAGAACAAAATAATAAACAACCTCATATATGAGGTTTTTTGCATGAATGGTGGGTACTCTTTTGCCGACTGAAGCGTTCTTGTTGCTTTTAAGAATTGTTGAGGCAATTCGGATTCCTTTCGAAATGTGGATAGTATGTGTCTTATTATATTTCGATTGCATTTTTGTTTTACTTTTCAATTTATTCCGTAGAATGATTTATTCTTATTTTCTTTTGTCCATTGAACACATTGTATAATAATTGATATAATAATATATTACTAAGATACATTTTAAAAGAAATTAAAATAATAGGTCTTTAATTTTCCATAATTCCAAATGTTTCCCTGTAATTTACAACTATAAAAATGTTCAAAATCTAATGTATTCACAGTAACGAGTCACATTAACAAATACCTTTAAAAGGATCTTGTGATACGATTTAAGGTGTAACTTACCAACTACAACAACGAGAGCAAGAAGGCACAGACAGGTCTTCATGGTAATATCGAATGCACGCATTACCCAGGAGCTGAGATTTATAAGGCTGTCCCCTGGCCTCAGGAATATGATGAGACAAAATTGTGAGAAAACCTGCCACATATACCCTGTTATAAGTCATCTGCTATACGTAAAAAACAAACAGATAAGTAACATAGTCAAATTATTGATTCATTCGACAAATATTTCTATTAGAGTTTGTGAAGAAGAAGAAGAAGAAGAAGGAGAGAGAGAGAGAGAGAGAGAGAGAGAATATATATATATATATATATATATA
>JAECUM010052999.1:0-17960 GCA_016617855.1 Megalonaias nervosa
AAGTCAATGACCAATATAGGTATTCTATATAGTATGGTATAAAGTCAATGACAAATATAGGTATTCTATATAGTATGGTATAAAGTCAATGACAAATATAGGTATTCTATATAGTATGGTATAAAGTCAATGACAAATATAGGTATTCTATATAGCATGGTATAAAGTCAATGACCAATATAGGTATTCTATATAGTATGGTATAAAGTCAATGACAAATATAGGTATTTTAAATAGTATGGTATATTTGAGCACCCATTCCCAACATGTTTTACTGTTTTGCTTAATGAATGCCCCGAGAGATGGAGGTTCATCATATAGCAAGGTTTATTGCATTCGTTGAGTTTTTTAACCTTTGTCTGCCATGCTAGATGGCCAAGCCTACTTTTCTACAATTCAAGTGCATTTACATTATAATTCTACATCATATTAAAGAGTTTGCAGTTAGTTAATTATGAGCGAGTGTCATTATTAGCTAACAAATTCACAAGAAATAGAAAATTTATAGAAGTAAAATAAAAGCGGTCATAATAGACTGTTGACAGTTGTGATATTTGATCACAATTTGCAGATGCTTCACACACACACACACACACACACGAGAGAGAGAGAGAGAGAGAGAGAGAGAGAGAGAGAGAGAGAGAGAGATGGCAGAAAATAAGTGGCAAGAAGTTTGAATCAGTATTCACCATCATCTCATCAAGAACAGAAAAGAAATTCTTTAATTGAACGTCAGTAAGAACAATTTACATGCGAGAACGGATAAATTTACTATTTATACTCTTTCAGCATTCTATTTAGCTCCGACTCTTCTTCTCAAATTCTCATAATTAGTAAAATCGTCATAAGACTTTGCATTAAAACTCGTGTGAGTCTTATCTATGTCACAAAATTGGTTGCATCACTAGAAGCTGATATGTGTTCTGTACTGTTGGGACTTCATCTTTGAACTGGGTGTAATACTATGAGTTCACTGGCTGGAAAAGGAAGGATGAAAATGCAGAAAATTCTTCGAGGTCAGAAATTTAGGAAAGCATTTTTATCTCTCAATACCAGTTGGGAACTTCCCAGAAATGTGTTAAAGACCATGCAAGAATTCAGTTGTCAAATCTGCTTCAACAACACCAAGGTAGACAAAGTGAATGACCTCTGGTTGCAAATGTTCCGTGGAAGAAGACGGAACGTAGAATCTGGGCAGCCGTCACTATGTGAAACACATTGCTGCAGCATGCACTTCGACAAAACTATCAGACTGACATCTGGAGGTCGAGCCTCGAGTTTTCTGACATTCTTGACCCCACCGAAGAACATGGCTGAATAATAAACGAACTAAAAAGTCTTGTTATCCAATGGATGCTTCTCTGGCCCCAAAGGTCGACCTTGGTCTAATGTCAAGCATGTGTTCTCGAGCTTCCCAGCCACACCGCACATACATTTTAAACCATCTCAAATACACACCGTACCTGCTCAAATATGGCTTCTGATGATGATAAGCTGCATCTCTTTTACGCCACAGATTCGTGTGAGAGCGATGATGACCAGAATTACATTCGTATTTTACAAAGTTATAATCATACTTTCAGAATGCAAATTAATCACATGATTATCCATATTTTTGTATTCATTGTGTTGGAAAACAGTGCATATTTTTAGTTGTTCTCCCTAAATTCTATATAAACATATGGTACAAATCCCTACAAATTAAACTATAATCACCATGAGCAGAATTTGATTCTGCGCAACATTCAGTTAATTGTATATAGCTTGGACAACCGATTCGAAGTCGATTGGTGGCCATTTTGAAAAGTAGCATTTAGCTACGAATCGGGAATCTCCATCACATGATTCCAAACAGTTCAGTCATCAGGCTAACTGTATAACCCATAGCGGCTTTTAGTCCCTCAGTTTCATGGCCACATCTGGTCGGGTTCATGAACTGGTTATGCTGTTCTTCATTTTAGAACCGCCTTCTACATAATAATCTTTCCTCTGTCACATTTGTAAAGATACACTGTATTTATTTATAAACCATAAACTACACGGAGAACATGACAGTACAGTTCACTTGTAGGACTGCATTCAGAAATGACAAGTAACTGTGAAAAGAACTAGTGTTATCTCATATATCATGGCAGGAGCGTTGATTTGCGTTGTAACTAATCGTTGTACAGTGCATTGTAATGAAATTACAGTCATAAAACAAAAAAATGTATTATTCTCTATCTACAAAAATTGAGGAGTCATGAGTTCTTTTATGGGAAGTATTGAAATTGGCCACGGGTCTTGACATAATTCCGAAAATAGAAAATCATTTTGAAGCAGTGTAGTTATCAAACAGTGATAAGTTTTATTACGGATAAATTTTCATGAACTAATTAATATGGAAAGTAGGGACCCCCCCCCAAAAAAAAATAAATCTTTTAGACATTCTGTGTGACTATTAAAAACAGCAGGATTATTATATTTATGAATCACGAGCCTCTTCAGTAGTTCATCCTTTCGCTGTATTAAACGTTGCCAGTTCGTAGGAATATTGGTGCCACTGCGTTGGCATCGTTGATCAGTGTAATAATTGTTACTATATTTTATTCAGGCAAGATACAATGAAATGGGCGGGCAGATAATTGAATGAAAACGCAAAATTGTCTTTAGGGCAAGGTTAAAGACCGTTATTCAGGCTAAAGAAAGAGTGATCCGGTATAACACTGAGGTTTAGGTTTTCTTTCTACACCAATGAATGTCATGTTCATTGATTAGGAAAAGAATACAAGTTTGGAGATTTTGTTGTTGTTGTAAAGACAAATCCACCTGGTGGCAAACTGATGGGAGCGTAACAATCAGGAGCAACTTTGGTATAAAGGTAATCCAAAGTTGTAAGAGTTAAGATTGTTTTTTAACTATTTTTCACTGAAAAATGGTTATGTAAAGAAGTTTCACTGGGGAACGTATCCTCTATGCAGTTTCACTGGGAAACGGTTAAATCAAGAAGTTTCACAATGGAACATAATTTTCATGTAGTTTCACTGGGAAAGGATAATGTCAAGATATTTCACTGGGAATAGATCTTCCATGTAATTTCCATGGGGAGCAAGTAACTTCACCGGGAAACATAATGTATATATCGAATCGAGTTAGTCCTGATAGGTAGAAAACATAGTGAATAAGGAGTTACTTCCCTTACATTGTCTTTTTGGTGTTGTCACCTTGCTTTGAATTATGTACAAGTTAAATTCTTTTGGCTGCAGCCTGTTTTATTTAATAACTTTCTTTCAGGGGTTACATGTTGCTCCGGTAAGATGTGTCCAATTACCGTCATGCCAATACCAGTGTAATGCTTACTTATCTTGTCTCGACAATTTTGAACAATTTTCATTAGTCCTGTCTGTGGCCTGTTTTGAGTAAAGTTTTTACAGATCGGAATACATTTCAATTCAGCCAACATATTTCATATATGAATAAAAGATTACTGAGAGCAAAAAAAAAAAAAAAAAAAAAAAAAACATATTGTATAATAGGTAAGTATCTAGTACCTAATCTGTGTAATCTGAATTACAAATATCATATATCTATCATAGGAAACAGTCAAGTAAGGGTTAAAACATATCAAATGATGTTTGGCTTTTATTGGGGTTTTTTGTGGGTTCTAACGGCACTTTTAACGCATCATTGACTATATTATGCCAGATATTGACTATTGACTATATTATGCCAAAGGATAGGAGTTACGTGCATTATACAGAGAACACACCGAGGCAGCAACCCGAGAGGACCTTGTTGATGGTTCCAGTATTTACTGGTAATTAAAATATATGCATGTCGGAGATCGTTTTTGTACTTGATCAGAGTCTAGAAGATACAATATTTTGTACCCCATGTGCAGTTACCATTTCTGTTTACCGCATTGTTAGCATCCACTTATCACATAGAAACGATGCGATTCATGTTCATGATTATTACGGTACAGGTTTTGGTTATATGATAGTTGGTATGGACTTTGGTTCGTCTATGCACATCACGAAGAGAGAAGCTGTCATTTAACTTTTAAGATGTATCACCTTCTCTACATATCTGCATATCGCTTCCGATCTCGCACCTGGTGGTCACCTTTGACTAAGATGGGTCAGAGGTCATTCTAACACCGTCTTGAAATGGTGTGACATTTCCACCCACATTGATATATGGAATAATATATAACACATCAAACCCTAAAAATTATCAACTCGTCTGTAACAAGACACGTATAATTTCACAGTGTCAAGTTAAGAAATAATGATGATAGGTTTAGAGTCTGAAAACAGCTTAAGTAGGTAAAACATCAAAATATTTTAATATGAATGTCAGTCAAATGGTTGATAAATATCACACAGAGACAATTTCTCTCTTTTGGAAAGCTTGAAACGATAAAACATCTGGTGGCCTTATGAGAAGATCTTAACTGTGGACTGATTTTGTTGTTTAGATTCACTGTATTTGATTTTTGTTCCAATTTTCATTGATACTATTTTATTTGAATGTACAGGATAGCTATAATACTATGGCTGTGGAGTCCTCAGCGTTGGTGTCGATATGGATGGATGTGGACAGCAGATTAAAGTTTTCCTTCAAGATTTGCATTAAGCTCTTTGGAAGAATTTATGTATTCGAATTTCAATTTTGTCAGGATATGCCCGTTCCTGTTTATTGCGTTTAGTACGAATTCACTTATTTATTACATAATTTAATGAATTTGAGGGGGCTGAAGTTTGGTATAATATTTTGTTCTTTGTTTAAAACTTGTGCTTAACTCTTTTATTCTCGTTAACTTTCTTTGAGATATCATTTGTTTGTTAGTGTTTAGATTTTTTAGTACGCTGTGCGAATCCAGCTTGTTGAGCAAGGAGTGGTTATGCCAAAAGCATGTCACTGTAATCAAAGCATAATGCTCAAATTATGTCACATTAGCCTAAGGGTGACTTCTGTTAAGTTGTGCAATTGGTAAATGTTTTGAATAACAGTGATGGTTTATGGTCATGTAACTTTGTAAATTGATTCATATTATTCATATTAATGAGTACTGCAACGCTACATAAAAGGTAAGTCACTGCGACCACACGTTTCACACTATGGTCAATGTGCTTCCTTTCTTGTGTATTCAGGTCTACACTTCTTACACTTTTACGTGTCTAATAAGTTTAAGATTTGAGATCAGATTAGGTCCTTAGGCACTATCACAACTAGCTGGTTCATGTATTTCAAATTTGGATGCACATAAATAAGCACTTCAACACCATTTATCCAAAGTAGGTTAAAGATTCCTAGATTTCATGCTTTATTGTCTGAAAATCCCTTTTGCATTCAGGCCGTTATTGTATATACGCCTGTCATCTAAATCGGAGTTTTAAAGGTTTCATAAATACTATGCTGGCATTGCAAAACATGTGACTGTGACGCAAAAATCATGCTCAGTATCTTTGCTTAACAAATAGTTTTTGGAATATTTCGCCTGTAGTTTTGTTCAGTCGTCATTAATCTCGTGCATAATTTCAACTTTGTAAGTACTAGACTGTAATTTAATATTTTTGTTAGATGCACTTTAAATTTCTAAATCGTTACGACATATCAGTATGTTGCCATTTATTAAACACACACACATAAAGCAGCTTAATTTGATTAGAATAATAATCTGGGCTTTTGTGAAAAAGGCTGAACATTATGAACATCACGAGATGGTACATGTTACAACCGGTAAACGGGCGAGCTATGGTGTCATCTTTACAGCTCTTGTTCAATCAGTGATGAAAGCATTAATAATAGAAAAAAACATCATCATTACCAGTTACTGACCTTTTACCTCTTTGACCATTCCTCATGATACTTCATGACAGAATCAGGATTAAAGTTCAACTTCATCAATGCTAGTCTTCTGCATCCTAGAAGCCCCATTTCCTGAGAAGAAACTCAGTTTCTTTCCAACATTCTGCACTCATCATACAGTTGTTGGAAGAACATGAACCTTTCGATACCATACTAAACATCGTATGCAATCCGTCATTTTTGTTTAAACTGCCTTCAACCATGTTTGCAACTAGACCATAACACAGGTTTGCATGTAACAAATATTGAAAAAAAATTCTGCTGAAAAGAGCACTCATTTAACAACCCATGGAAGAATAGACTTACTGTGGACGACTGTGGTGAACTTACCACCTTGACAACAGATCAAATTCATCCTGCCCAAAACTTGATTTGTGGCTTGATATAAGTCTTTAATAATATGGCTACCAGGCAAGCTACAGTTAATAATCCGAGAACCAGGCAAGCTACTTGCCACGCGAGATGCCTTGGAATATGAAAACCGGCTTGGTTTATACAGCAAATTTGCACAAAAGTTTTGTATCTAGTGACAAGATAAGGATATTTCAGCAAAAGCATTGAGATTGTCTTATTAAATATTCATATAAAGTATGTTCGCGAATGCCATCAATTTAAAAACCGCCTCTTGACTCTTGATCTCATCCACAAAATAAATCATCTTAAATTCTTATTATTTAAAAATATGTGTCCTTATTTGACATGTGTAGTAATATTTGATAATATAATATTTACAATTATTCTAGTCGGGGATGGACGTAAGTAACAATATAATATTAATGATACTGTCTTAGGGAGCCATTCAAAATAGTCACAAGAATATCTCGTGTGTTGACACGTTATAACCATATGGGCCATTTTTAATTCATTAATCATCTCTTATAATATGATTATAAATTATGCATGCAGAACCCAAGGAATGAAATCCAATTCATACACTAGCCATAAATATACGTATTGTGATGAAGTACAGCATGCCGTCAGACCTGTTGCAAGAGAGAATAATAGCCTGGGATTATTTTCGTTCAGCATGTATTGTTTGACACGGTATGACATACTCAATTTTCGTAATGATTTTAGTTTTCTTGTTTTAGATTTATTAAATGTGTTGTGTCACTTATACGAAAGGTGATCGGACCGTTTATGCATATTATAAACTTTTCAACAATAAAACACTCAACACACGTTATATGAACGACATTTCTACCAGACAGTATCTGAAACACAGAGACTAAAAACTAGGAAGGCATTTCAATCTCCGATTATTATGTCTGAGCATAGGTTTTCTTTCTAACGTAATAATTTGGACAAGTTAAAATTACACGAGAAAAGGAAATATTATAACAAAATTGAATTCTAATTTTTATTCACGTTTAAAAAGCAACTTAATACACCCCAACAGTCCTATGTGTCTTACATAAAATTGAATACTCGAAAAACAACCCAGAGATATTGCTTTTCTTCTCAAAGAGAAATATGAGTATATATAATTGTAGAATATTGAAGTATATGTAATTGGAGAATATAGAAGTATATTGAATTATAGAATATAGGAGTATATATAATTGTAAAATATAGAAGTAAATAGAATTGTAGAATATAGGAGTATATAGAATTGTAGAATATAGGAGTAAATAGAATTGTAGAATATACAGGAGTATATAGAATTGTAGAATATAGGAGTATATAGAATTGTAGAATATAGGAGTATATAGAATTGTAGAATATACAGGAGTATATAGAATTGTAGAATATGGGAGTATATAGAATTGTAGAATATACAGGAGTATATAGAATTGTGGAATATAGGAGTATATAGAATTGTAGAATATAGGAGTATATAGATTGTAGAATATATAGGAGTATATAGAATTGTAGAATATGGGAGGATATAGAATTGTAGAATATAGGAGTATATAAAATTGTAGAATATAGAAGTATATAAAATTGTAGAAAATAGAAGTATATAAAATTGTAGAATATAGAAGTATACATAATTGTACAAGATAGGAGTATATCAAATTATAGAAGATGATGCAGTTATTTTCTTATAACGTTGCAGAAGAATGTGCGTTGAGGAAATGAATGAGGAAATTGAAATGAAATTGAAGGTAAAAACAAAACACCCGTGCATCAGTCGAAGTATTGTCTTCAATTCAACGAAGAAAGTGATAATTGATGGTTAAAAGAACAAAAAACAAAAAAAAAAACAACACAAAAACAAAATAATTGGGGGTGTTTGCAGACGGAGATTGTCTTTACACTCTCCTAGTAGCATTTAATTAATTCTCTAGGCGGCAAATATCTTCGGTCTGGTGTATGTTCCTTTTGAAGAAAAGTAATTTTATTCTCAGAAGAACATAAATCTTAACTGAGGAGATCTTTTCTCTTGAAAATCACCTAGACCAAAAATATGTTTTTCCATGTCAAGAAGACTTTATTCTGAAAAATATTTGATTTGGATATGAGACTTGAACTCGATATATGTGTTTCAATTTAACTGTAAGTTTGAATGTATTACTTTACGGCAAAAACAAAGCAAATACGTTGAAGTTTATTTCTTTTTAATTAATATCATTGGATTTCATCTCTGTGAAATTATATATATCGATAATCAAGCAGACGGAAATGGCATGCTTGTCGATTACCAAGTTCTTACCTTTGAATAGAATATTTGTGATTTATTTATCATAGCCATAACAAGAACGATCTAATTGGAAAATGGTGTGCCCGATATCAACATTATAATTCATATTTATGGTTTTCCATGAACAAGTGGATTTTCCAAGATATATTCTTAATATATTTTTCCACTCTAGCTGTAGGACCTACTTCACCGCCAAGGAAATGGATATTCATTGTTTCCAGTGACATCGACGGCGCCTAAAATATCCTTAAAATCTTTGCTATAGCTTTCTATTGTATACATGTTGTAAAGTTTCTAACCCATTTACGTATTGCCAATGTTATATCTATTATGAAGTCACTGTCTATAAAATTTTACCATTTACGCTTGGTTTTATGTATTCATTGGTCCGACTTAGAAACAACATCTAAACCGTTTCATTTTCTCTTAAATGAAAGAGAGGCATGCCAAAAAATATTCAGCGGTTCGAATACACTAAATATAATATCTCAAGGCAAATAGATTATGTTCCGTGAAATCGGGTATAAAGAAACTAACTTGTTTTTTGGCGTTCACTCCTAGGACACATCACTTGCTGTACATAATTGCAAACATTTCTATATGTATTTGTTACACATCGCCATCATATGTTGAAGACGTAAAATATTTCCGAATATTATGATCCCATAAAATATTTTCGAGTTGAAAATCTTCAGCAATAATCGCAAACCAAGTATAGTGTAAATTAGATGAACAACTATATGTTTTGAAAAATGATGCCGTTGGAAGCTACGTTACGAGGGAGGACATATACCCAGTCTTTTTCGGCTCAACAATTGCGTTTGTAGATGGGTATTTTTTCATTATTAGTTTCAAAGTAATTCTAGAAACATAAAGTTTTATTGATTTAAATATTAGTCATTTGCTACCTTAAAACAAAGCTGAAACATCAAACACTGACGTTCTAGTTTTCGTAAAGTGTAGCTTTACTCCCTCTTGGTGATAAATTGCCACATTCCGTGATTCTTCTTATTCATCAAAAAGACCAGTAAATATGCAAAAGAGGAAGGTAAGTGTCTTAAAATATGTTTTCCAGACAGATCAAAGGCCACTCGAAACACTAACATACATTCTAAAAGTTATCATGTTCTCTTTTTACTAAGGGGTCACCAACCTTGTTGTCACTTTAAAAAATGAGTTTTTCTTTAGACCGACAAAGGCTGTTGTGTAAAGGAAAGCATAATAGTTTAGTCCATCTGACACTCGTTTTTCTTGTTACCAAAGGTCTTAAAAATACAAAATGTACTTATGTTGAATGTTCTTTAACATATCACTTTTTCTCCGTGTAGATTATCGTAAGCAATCTTTCACCTAGTCTGTCATCTTTAAAACTCAGGTTCAGAGATCACTCTGACAATGGCTTGACCTGGTTATGATCTATATCCCTAAATTACAACGTTGGGAGGTGTCTGATTAGTTAAACCTTCATAGTTGCAACATATACTGCAAATAATCTCGATGAACATGATAATGACTTTGGAATTAAAGCCCAACTCACCTGAAGAACATTTGGTCCCATAGTCATTCGTCAACGTGACTGAAACTCAAAAATCAAATTTTTGATGGCTTACAATCAAATATAATGATTTAAATACATAATATATAACAGTACCAATACATATAGATACAGAGGTCTGTTAAACATTATATTTGTAACAATTTTACAAAATATAAATCTAAGACACATTAAGCTGAGTTGTTACATGAACACCAGGCCCCGTTCCTGATCTTGTTTGAATAGAATAATTTCTGTGTAGGTTACACTATTAATTTCGATTTCGGTTAAGGGCGCATCCACAAAGTAACTATCAATTTCCTGGAGTTTGGTTTTGGGGAATAAAGTAAAAATGATCATTTAGACTCAGGATGCAGCGGTGGCTCAGTTGGTAATTGCGTCGGACTCGTAATTCAAAGGTCGAAAACCCCACCCGGACCATCCCGTGCCTCGGCGTGTTCTTGAGAAAGGCACTAGCTCTCCTTACCTCGGCCTGATAATGCCAATATTGATTTGAAAGTGCATTTCGAAAACAAACTTACCAAAAACTATTCAGAGGGATTCTAATGTTGGTCATCATTTATTAAACCACTTTTGTGTTTGTCCAAAAAATCGGGTATATTAGTTTCATCTCTAAGTTCATACTAATTAACTACATACCTCCATCACTTTTATTACAAGCACAAAAGGGTATATGCAGCGACAGATGATTTATCTTCACGTGTAGATTTGCAATTAGATTTTCGAATTGCTCTTTGACCTTGTTTTGGGTTTAACTGTAAGGATTGCATAGCACTTTTTCTTCTTTGTTAATTTCATTCTGCTACTGTTCTTAAATTACGAAAGATATACAGTATCATGTATGTAAAGAGCTGTTTACAGTTTGTATCGGGGGCCCTAAGGCGGTGGGGGGATAAGGTCAACGGGGATCATACAATAGGACATGTCGTAGGTGTAAAATCATAAGGTCTTTAATAGTAATCTTTCATAGAATGGATTTATTCCTCTCACTAATCCCTGCGGCCTAAAGCATAGACCAAACGTTCACAAGCTATGATATCACTAACAAATGTTGTGGTGGTAATTAACGTGAAGAATTTTAGATTTTTGGAACTGGAAACATTTTTTTCCGTCATAATAAGTCTTTCAGACTCAATGACTTCCCCATATGATGTGGTTTAGTTGTTTGTTTTTCAAATTTTAATACAACCCCAGTCTCCCCCACCCTCTCAGAACATCTGAACAATTTATTGGTCAATAATACACCTCTGCCCGTTTTCCATTGATTATAATTTATTCCCTATTGGTAGAATTAGGAATCAATACATATCATGTATGTCCTAACGCCTTTTGGGCCTCAGAAATGGTCAAAGGGGGCACGAGAAACATCTTACCAAAAACTTGTCATCATGATGTCAGATCAAAAGTAGTTGACAGCACGTTGCATGCAAATGAATTATAATCTTTTAAAACGTCATGGTCGTATATATGATATAACGAGAAACGTTGTCTATGTCCTTGTCTGAACCAAACTATGTACATAGTGTAATAGCGGGAAGGCGCATGATATATGAAACGAATGTTGATTTATGGCTCCTGCGTACTTGTCTAGAAATAAAGTGGATAGAGGGGCTGGGAGTTGGAGAGAAGGAGGAGTAGATGTTAGGGGTTGCAGATGCGTGGTATTCAAATTGTTTTCGATCTGAATTATGTACGATGTTCAAAAATCAGAGATTCTGCGATGCTATGCCATCAACATTCCAATGTTAATTCTGGCTTTCAAAGACAGGTCAATGCGATTGCGTTTAATTGAAAATTTCATGTATGTATATAGATAAAATCCTCGTTGCTGCTTGCTTAAGACCAAATATTAGCAATTAAGTGACAAATGCCATCTGACTCTCTGGCAATGTTTTATTCGTTATTTGTTTAACGCCAATGTGTTTGTGTTACATGGTTCTAGAAGCCACTACAGTTTTTAAATTGACTAGAAATAAACCTCCATTTTCACACGTGTTTCATGTTGCCGTCAGCAAAGCTTTTCGTTATCTTACACAACAAGTGCCCTCCTTTGGCGTCTTCGAGAACATTGACTTGCACAGTTTTGAACATATCCTGTGGCAATGTAATATTAAGCTAGGATGAAACCGATCAAATTTTAATTGTCACATGCAAATTTTCCCTTGAAGGGAAACGTTTTTTGACGACAATTGATTGCCATGGAGGTGAACATCTTATTAGCATTTGTGATACAGCTGATGGTATGCATTACTTTGCATTATGTGATGCTAAATGTGGTAGAACGATTTCGTAGTCTCATTCATTATAAAATTCTAACTTTGTATTTAATGATTTTGGGTGCACAGTTTGAATTAGCTAAGTACTGACATATATTCCGATAATATTTCTCTGCTGCTATATTATGGATAGGTATAGTGCTTTCTGTCACCAAACAATGAACATATAACATGCTATAACATGCCAGAAGTCAGGATATAGGATATATTTATGACCAATCCTTTGATTTTAATCCAACATATAGACACTTTTTTTTTTTTTTTTTTTTTTGGAATACAACTTTTAATGAGTCTATAATGTATTGTTCAACATGGTTGTGACCGTACTTGGTCTTTATTTAATGTTATTTTTATTGTGGCATCTTTCCATATTTATGGTCAGAAGGTTATATCATATATTTTAGACGATCAATGGTCAGCATAGAATGTCATTGCGTATGATTAGCTTGGAATTCTAGCTTGTGTGTCTTCAAGTACAGCATAGAATGGCATTGCGTATGATAAGCTTGGAATTCTAGCTTGCGTGTCTTCAAGAACAGCATAGCTATATACTTATCTTGCAAACAGCTTTCATATAACGAAAACGTTACTGTTATTACTACAACGAACACGTTAATGTTATTACCATAAAGAATACGTTATTGTTATTACTATACAGAATAATTTACTGATATTACTATAAAGAATACGTTACTGTTATTACTATAATGAATACGTTTATTGTTATTACTATAACACAACAGGAATTAAAAATCAGTCTTCATATAAACAAGAAATTATAGTTAATGTAACTGATGGAAATAGCTCAGTCGGTTTAATAGTTGGATTTGTAAACCAAAGATTGACGACATCTAAGTAAAATCGTTTTCATATAAAAATGAGTACAGGCTTAGTGTCTAAAGCTAGCTGCCAAAAAACCGGATACTCTAGAACGTTTCAGCCACTCTCTACCCTTACATCACAAACCGTTTGGCTAACACATATTAAGCACATTGTAAGCGCTTTCATGATCCATTTTATGTACACAGCTTATTTTTAAATATGGTAACAGAATAAAAACTTTATTCTCTGTGCCAAAAATCAAGTAAAGTTTCTACGAAATGTTTAATTGCGAATTTTTTATTTGAAATAATGTTTTCGTTAATAAGTGGAGAGTGACAAAATAGTGATTTCTGTCGAAGAGAAGAAGCGAAGCAAATTTAAATCCTTATAAAGAAGCTTTGGTGTATGGTTCGTCCTTAACAAAATGCTCACACAAGTAACTAACTTACATACATACATACATACATACATACATACATACATACATATATATATATATATATATATATATATATATATATATATATATATATATATATATATATATATATATATATATATATATATATATATATATCCTGTGCTACTGACTTTGAATTATGTGGACCATTTCCAATTATGGAACCATTCTGTGACAACAAAATATTATTCAAAAGATTTAAAAGAAGCTAATGTACACTAGATCTACATACAGTATTTAAGAGTTTAATGTTGTTTTATCCGAGTTTATCGTGCTATAAACTGTCAGTTGCCGACTCATACGTCAAATAACGTATGAAGGGTTTTATGTAAGCATTGTGAGCCGGCAACTGACAGTTTATACCACGACAAAATCAGAAAAATACTATATTAAACACTTACAACTGCAATTCTTTATAATTTTATTTATATTTTTATTTTCCTTTTTAAAGATATTTCCTATCAGTTTTAGATCCTTATTTAAGCGTATGAATTCTTTTTGAGGGAGTCTGCTACGTAGCTATTTATAGAACAGGTGATTCTCTATCTGCAAAAGCAATAGCTACGTCAGCATCAAACAAATAATTCTACCAATGGTAGGCGATCTAAGGTTTTAAACATTTCACAGCATGGTCTTAATATTTTATTTGAACTGGCATATGTGATCTGATTAGAAATTCAATATTCAAAGCAAAGGATGCGTTGTTTTGTTTGACATATTAACTTTTAATAGCTCTCTCTTCTGGTGCAATTTTATGCTGTAACTGGCTCTACACTGTATATAGTTTATTGTGACTTGGCCGAATCGTTATTGTCCAGACACGTAAGTAACCAATTTTCTTTAATTTAAATCTAGTTTCGTGTTCATTAACAGTTTAGTCTACCTACAGGGGCTACTTACAAATGAAACTAAGGCTATCGGTAAATGGCTATAGTTATGGGAGTCCAACAGACAAGCAATGCAAGACTTCGACCCTGAGAGTTACGATCTATCTCCAACCCATCCCTCCTCGTTACTATCAGGGTCGGCGTCTAACATTGTATGATTGTGAGTCCATTATTATAATGTTAGTCTCTGAACCCCCTCCTCCCAATCCCTATATCCATTTACCTATAGTTTTACATTCATTTGTAACGAGCCGCAGTGGAAGTGTTGCAGCCCCAATATTCTCCTTGGTAGTTTTGAGTTTCCCAGCTTTTTTTCATATCTAGTCAAAGAAAGAATTATCTGTCTTCAGGAAAAAACTAAAAAGAGTTGTGATTTGATTCTTTCAAATCAATTTTATTAATTTTCAAAATAAAATATAAACCCACGTTTTTATTTACTTTTAAAGGTATGCAGTGGGTATGCCTTCCGATTCAGTGTTGACATCAGTTACTTTGCACGTTTATAGAAATTAGTATAAAGTAGTTCTCCATAAAGTATATACAGAAATGAACGCATCTAGGAATGATCACATGATTATGTTCAGACCAGTGGAAATCTTCCCTACATTGATCAATCGATGCATTATTATTTAATACACGGCATTGTAGTGAAAAATATTCTGTTATGAGGCTATTCTGATGGTTAAAAATAACATGTTGGTGAACAAATGTTTTTCTCAAAATATTTTACATCTGGTTTTTGATGTGGTTGTAGGAACCAGAAATAGTGTTTTCTAAAATTATTTTGTACATATCTGTAATTGCAGAACCTCGGTATTAATTAATTATGTATATTTATATGTTTGCAAAATGCTGATATCCTAATGATGTATTCTTTTTCATATAAAATACTGCAATTATCAACAGGATCACTGTTATTTCTTTCACTATGACCACCACAAGAATAAATACTCTGCTTATTATAAAGATGAGAGTGGAAGTTTTACCTCATTAAAACTTAGCTTTAAACAAATCTGGAATAGCAATAAAAATTTCAGTTGGTTCCAAATCTTGGTAACGGATCAATAAGAAAAAGAAACAAATATTTCAAGAGGGTATTTCTGTAACCATATATGGTGTCTGTTGCAGCTATCCTTTACATATATAATACGTTTCTCCATGTGTGAAATAAAATCTTTGGTATGACTCTGGCACGGGCATCTTTCTATTTCTCTTAAACGACACAGCTACCATCTGAATAATTAAAGGAGTACAAACCGATGCTATGCAATTTGATAAAACATCTAAACGTACAGTGTCTGCAATTTGGGTTATTTTCATATCGAAATAATACAACAGGAATAAGCACACACGGAGAATATATATATATATATATATATATATATATATATATATATATATATATATATATATATATATATATATATATATATATATATATATATATATATATATATATATATATTGGAGAGTGATGTTTGGTTAGTGAAAATCTCAAAAAAATGGGCGTAAGATAGTGAACATGTAACAATTTTAATTCTTACCTGCTGTATAATAAAAGTGACTAAAGTGTCAGACAAACAGTTAACCAGGCCAGACCATCAGTTAACCAGGCCGAACCATTAGTTAACCAGGCCGGACATCAGTTCACAAGGCCGGACCATCAGTTAACCAGTCCGCTTTGAAGTCTGACAATCTTAGCATGTCATAACCATAAGTATTTCAAAGAAAAGTATAAGCATTGCTCATTGTTGGCACTTATTTTTAAGTAAAACATGGAAAAGAGGATTTGATACAATTAGTGAAAATAATTACACGTGTTCTAAAGTTTAGACATGGCACAACCTTGGAACAAATTACGGGGATTCTGTCGAATTCATATAATCTGCCCCGTTTCAAATGAGGACAATGTTGCCAAAATGTGTAGGCATGGGGGTGGGGCTGGGCAGATTATGGAGAGTGCAGCAAATTATAAAGTGCAATGCTTTTTTAATAAGGTTTATATTCCACTGTGAAAATCCATGTCAATATAAAATTAATGTAAAGGAAATTTTCTTTTTTTAACTAATAGAAGTAGTAAGGGAAAAGGCTGGTTCTGGCGCAGAGACATCTCCCCAATCTCCAAACAAATACGAATTACCCTCTCGGAGACCCTAAAATCTTCACCCCCAAACGATTTTCCCAAAATCAAACTGTTGGTTCTGGCGCAGATACCTTTCCCCACCCTCCAAACAAATCTTGGAGACCATCTCATAGCCCTACTAGTCACCCAAAATGACTTAAAGTTTCTAGCTCAGATATATAGCTATTTGTCACACAAAATTTCATACTTTTTTTCATATCTACCGACTCTCATTGGTAGAATATCTGTTAACATACTGTCAATAGTACGAAACTCGCGTATTAAATCGTCCATATCATATTTTATACCCCGTAGGTAAGATCGTATCTGATCAAGTAATTTTTTATAGGTGATACTAGCTGTTTTGCAGGCATTTTTTTTGGTCACAAGTCGAGGTTTTTACACGCTGTTGTAAGAGAAACACCAATACCTGATATTATTAACAAAATCGGGTTTAATGATGCACCACTCGAAATTATACCAGATCCGGTCAATAACAGCGGTAAATATGATATTACTCGAAGTATTTTGTTATAATATTTATAACATTTTTTCACGCACCAAAGTTTTTTTATGATAAAATTTGTAATATTGCATTAGCGCGTCAACATCTTGTTTTGGAATTTCTTTTGAAATGTGATTGAAATCAAATATATATTTTTTCATTATATAATATTAGTTTACAATAGTGCCAGTCCCTAAGTAATTATTTGTGGTGTTTCAGCTACAAATTCCAAACACCACCAGTAAGACGTTGCGGTTATTGTTTGATCTTCTGCTTCCAGTAAATATATTTCTTCAGCATCTTTATTTAACACTATAGATACAACTCCAGAGAAAGCATCGGTTGAATGACGCCACGGAAATGTTGTAGTATAAATTTTAAACTTTGCAGAGCTAAAGATAGACAGTCTATACCCACCAGTAACGTCTGCGGTATGTTTGATAGTGTTATTTTGCTGTGACCATGTTGCTAATCCTGATGCTACTGTGTACACGATATTTTTAATTTCTCCGTGTGGAATTTTAATTAGATTAGTTTTTTGAACAATATTAGGTATTCCACTGACAATGTCGTTAAGTTTCGTGTTAACGTCGGCTAGTTTTATGTCAACGGTTGGTTGTTCCCCAAAAAATTCTTTAAAAGGCTTGTTTATATTAAATTTAAGAACGTTTCTACGTGTCTAGAAAAAGTAGCACTGAGTGTAGTCATTTCATCACCGATTGTTTTTAATGATGTTGTTATTGGAATTTCCTTATCATCAACATACTTTTTCGTTGCAGCATCAAAATCAGATTCTGGTGTTCGGAGATTATTAATACCGTTGTTGTTCATGTTGA
>JAECUM010053001.1:0-27144 GCA_016617855.1 Megalonaias nervosa
ACAACAACAACAACAACAAAGCTTCGTGTGAAAAGAAATTTTAGTCACTCACAATATAAATATTTAGATGTGTTCTGCATAATCATACTAATATGATCAGTTCATTTAAGTTTGTTCGAGCTCTGTTTATAATCCTTTGTACTTGTAATGGGTCTGTAGAAGAGGTCACAATAGAAGAAATATTATAGCAAAAATATCGCTTGTGGGTTGAAGTCGTCTGCTTTATCGCTGACGTAACAATAATAGTAAAGGCTCTAGCACAGAACCTTTGGGAACCCAAGTTACTTGACATTTTGAGTATACTAAAGTTCTGTGAAAAATAGCTCCAAGTGTCAAAACTAACAGTCCATATATGCATTTCCTACCTTTATATTATCATTTTATGCACAAATGAATAAAATAATTAATCCAACTTTATAGATATAACATAAAAAGAGAAACAAAGAAACACACTATTTAGAGCCTCGGGAAATACCGGTAAGGGTCTAATATGTACGCCGATGCGAGTATGTCTGTCTGTATGTATGTATATATGTATGTATATATGTGCACTCAAGCTGGGGATTTTGTGAATACGGGCTCAGATGTATTTCGTTTTGTTTGACTTCTTCCTTTCTAGCATTTGTTTTTCATATGAGACAGAGAGACTCGCACACACGCCTTCAGCCGTACACAGTCTTTGCAAGTCTGTACATTTTTTAAAATTAGCAGCTTACTAGGGAATAAAGATAATTTTTCAATAGTTAGGACTAGACATCAGTTTATTAATATGTAATTTGTATGGAATAACGGAGCAAATATGATTGCATCTTCGCAAGCCAAGGTACAGATAACCCTATCTACACCTTGGCATTTCGAGCAGATATTTCTGAGCTCTGGTCTGTGAATTTCATTGGATGCGGCAAGCCACCGCATCCAATCAAAATTAAGTTCTTCACATTTGAATACTGTTCCTATGTGATCGAGACTAGGGGAACTCACAACTTGAATGGACTGATAAATAAGCACTTTTTCAGTGCAGTCCGTGTTTGCACAAATACCTTTCACTCAAATAGACCAGTAATGACTTCCCTCTGGTACATAGACATACTTTAGAATTTAAACTTACAAAGTATCCTATTTAGGTCAATGGACACTACCGTTTTCGGCCGATGTACAATGCACCACACTATTGGTTAGTTGGCATTACATACTAATGGAGGCAACACATGAAATCCAGTAGATGTCGCTTAGGACAATGCACCGATATAGCTATTCGATTCGCCAATGTGTAGATAGGGTTATCAGAACCTTGGCTAGCCAAGATGATATGATTGACGATATTGACTAGTAATGACATGCCTTCAGTTTACGCGCGCACACACTAAGACATCAACCTGAAAAATAAAAACAAGCAATAAAATTAATTGGTAAGAGCTTCATATTACAACAACAATAAATAGCTTAATGTACATACTTTTTTGGGGCGATGGGGCGCCAGACATATGCCCCCCCCCCCTTGCCACTTAGCCAAAAGAAGAAAAGTGTTTTATGTGTATCTGTTTCCCCCTAAGGTGTGTTGCATTGTTTCCTTTATAAACAGAATTTTGATCAAAATTTTTATTTAAAAAAACAAATTTTTGATGGAGTATTTTTTCCCCTAGTGTATGTAAAGGGTTGTTCATCCTATCAGATTTTAATCTCCTGATCGAAATCCCTCCCCTTTTAAATTCCAGTGTCCTTTGCTAAGGGTCCCTATGTCCTCTGTATGCTGTATGTGCATTTGCTATATTGTTTCCTTGCTATAGATTTGTGTGGTAGGACAGCATTAAATCAAAATTCTTCCCAGCTGTATAAGATATTTATATATATAAAAAAAAGTTATTTTTCTTGGAAATGTCATTTTCTCATTTCCTTGTTGGAATTTTGAATTTCTCTAATTTGGATGTTCATTTTGAATGAGAAACGGTTGCAATAAAAAAAAATGAAATAAATCCTAGTGTTTTTCATGTGTGCTTGGTGAGACGTTTCTCATTTTATTTCCCTCGGATGAATTCAGTAGTAAGTAGGCTGCGCCCTATTTAATGAGCCGCATTTCTTTTATTTCCATTTACTTATGCATCTTTTAATTTGTGGGCACAGCCTTATCTCCCGACTTGAACATTATGTTCAGACATCCACACCGACATGGCCGAACGGCCATATCTAGCGTAGATGTCGTTTTCTCGCCGCGGAAAAGGGTCCAAAGAGCCTAAAATTTAAGAAAAGAGAAAGAAAAAAAAAATGCTCTGTTAATTCTATCCTATCGTTAGTATGGGATTACCCATTGTTTATCTGATTAGCCTTATCACCCCGTATTTATGTACTGTTTGTCCATGTCCTACATATGGAGTTTTCTGGGGCGCTTTCGTAGTCCTGTCCACTTCGCATGGCTCCTAGTGGCTTAGCCTTGCGACTTCTATGTCCCATACTTCTTCCATATGTAGGTTCCCTGTCCCGTCTATATTTTCAATTACAACAAGAAAAAGTTAGTTATTGATGAACTAAACGGGGCCCCCATTATTATGTTGTTGGTTATGGATTAGTGGAATTATTTATTGTTGAAGCGCCGAAGGAATATATTTTTCTTGATGTTAAAATAAATGTTGATCTGATTATTGCCGTGAGGTGAGAGATGAGGTTCGGGCTTCAGCCCGCGCACTGGCGGATACACGACCTTACTTGGGCTGTAAACCGAGGCCCTCCCCCCATCTCCCCTCCCCCCTTTAGCAGTGTCATATTTCGTAAATCTTTGATGAATTATTTCCATGGGATGAAGGATGAGGTCAGGGATCCAGCCCGCGCACAGGCCGGTACACGCCCCTATATGGGCTGTAAACCGAAGCCCTTCCCCTATCCTCCACCCCCTGATTTTTATGTGCTGTGTGTCAGGCTAATTACAATTACCTGAACACAGGTCATCATTGTTGATACAATATATTCTATTGTCTTCATTAAAAATTTTTTTTTATCAAAATCTACATCTAAGTAAAGTAGCATACTCCTTCGGTACCTCTCTTTATTTGGTTATTTCCATTATTAAATTTAGGCTATCAGCTTTTCTTTTTCACATTCTGTTATTGCATGGATTTTGGTATAACTTGATTTCTTGCACATTGGGCAATTAGGTATTTGTCTTATCATATGCCTTTTAGGGCTACATCCCTGTAAGCCATGTATTATGTAAGTATTTAAAGACTAAACTTTGCATATTTAATGAGTTAATGGTGGCCCAGTGCCCCTATGCCTTGTCCCAGTTCGCTCCCCAATTTTCTTTTTCTAATTTACTGCGTATATTCTTTGTGATATCTTCTCTTATCCAGACATACGTTTTATATTTATTTAATTTCCATAATTAAAGCACATACAGGTGATGTTTTTATTTGCTACTCACCTGTCACATAGAGACGTATTATCTCGACCATGCTTGCCTCTCTAGCCCTCCATGCTCGCTCCCAATTGAAGTTCTGTGGTGGAGTGGTTTTAAGTGATTAACAAATTAAACTCATCGGTTATGTTATTCACTTTGGCGACATATTTTTTCAGCCTTTGTATGACAAAACAAAATTTTTATAATAGGTGAGATTTGGGATTTTTGAGGCACAATGTGATCTGTATATAACATATTTTGCAAGCGAGATTAGAAAGTTTACAAGATCAGCAAAGGTTTTGTTTCCTATCAAGACATATTTATTGTAAGTTTAAAATTTGGGTCGTAAGCTTGGATCCAGTCCACAAATAATTTCCAAAAATGTTCAGTAACGAAACGGTCACAGATTAAGTGCTCAATTTGTTCTGTTTTCTCCATACAGAAGGTGCATTTATCATTATCAATATTTATAGGTAGAAATCTTAATTTAAAGTTAATCAGTTTTGTGTCTTTAAATGCAAAGTTTAACCAAAACAATAGAGTTGGACTATTCATTTACACAAATTCCATACCCTAGCTGCGTGGACCGAATGTTTAGCCATAGGCATGCTTCAGCAGACGAGAGAAGAATATCCCAAAAAGGGTAGGGGCAAAAACATATCCCTGCTTGAATCCTAAACGTATCTCAAAACCTCTTGACACTGAGCCCTCAAACAAAACTGCCGTGTATGATTTTATGGAATAACTGGATCATGCTGAAAAGCTTTGGGGAACATCTGGTCTTTTCTAGCAGCTTGAACAATCCACTTCTGCTGATAAAGTCGACAGCCTTTGTGAGGTAAATGAAGATTATGTGGAGTGACCTCTATTCACTGCCCTTCTCTTACAGTTGTTTAAATGAGAAAATCACGTTGATGGTGGGATCTTTCTGTCCAGAAGCTGCACTGTGATTAAGGATAGAATATATTCGTATTGGTCTGAAGTATGATCAGTACAATTCGAGCAAGCACCTTGTTTTTATTGCTCTACAAGGAGATGTTACAATAGGTGCTGCAATCATTCCTTTGGCCTTTGTGTTTGTAGAGAGTCGGTATGTTAGCATCTTTCATATCTCATGGTACTTCAGACTCTTTCCAGTATAGATGAAGGAGCTCGTGGAGATATTTGGATAGAAGAGGTTTTACATATTGATATCTTTTCCGGGAAACTTTCCATTTGCTAGGCTATCAAGGGTTTTCTTGACTTCATCAACAGTTGGTCTAGCATCGAGATATTCCATAACAGGCAAGCATTCAATAACATTGTGGGATGTGTTATTGGCAATATTTTCAAGGGAGAATAACTTCGAGTAATGTCCTACCAACCATCCATTTACTCGGACCGAGCATTAATGATATCCCTGTAACTAATTTTAGATCAGATGTTGTTTTCAAATTGGACTTACTGCTTTCGTGATCGCGTCACACATGTCTCAGATGTTGCCTTTATTTGCTGATGTCAGGATGTTCTGACATAGCTCCAGCCAATAATCATTATTACTTCACCCCTTACTTTACATCCTACCCTTACACACTAGTTTATAGGTAGACGTGTTGGTCATTAGGTGAGGGTATTGGCTTGTGGGTGTGGGCACTGATGAATAATTGTGGGTAATGTTAGGTTAAACTGTGTGGGCATTGGATAGCAGGTCTGAGTGCTGGTAAATAGGTAATGGTGCTGATGAGTGGGTGAGGGTGCTGGTTAACAGTGATGGTTAGTAGAAATGGGTACTGGTCAATGAAACATAGTATTGGTTTTTGTAGGTGTTAGTAGGACTGTGTGTTGTTGAGTAGGCGTGGGTGCTGGTTAGAAAGATGGTGTGAGTCATGGTCAGTCTCAAACATCATGGGAAAGTCCCCTTCCAACAGTGCCAACTAATGTTAAATCATTGGCTGTTGTAACATTACATTTTCTTGGCCATGGGGGTAATATTTTCAAAATAGCGGCATCTTTTCCAATTCCCATTGTCTCTAAAGGGTCATTGTTGTACCTAATAACTACTATTATTCAGAATCGGGGGGGGGGGTGTGGGTCCTAAGCGTTTGCCTTTACCGATCACTACCATCTCGCCTCCATCAGCATGGGCTCCAATATCTCGGGCTCAGCCATTGTGAATCTATGAGAAAGCTGCATGTAGCTTCCCGTTGGTTGGTGGTTGTTACCGGAGTTTTCCCCTGTGTTCTTCCTCCACCGCTTTTACTGACGGCCATGTATACCGTATCTTGCGCTGAGAACTAGAATTACACCCAAAGACCCATTTATGAGCGTAAAATGTACGCTTATCATGCTACTATTTCGTCCAGCAGCTATCTTGATAGGTCGCTGACTTCATGTTCAAGCCAGTAGCATAATGTGATGCAATCAGTGTCGACACATTTTGGTAGGAGCAATGTGTAGAATAATCAATATAGACTCTGATCTGCCGGTACATGATGTAGTTGGTTTTGGGTCGTTTGCAGTTGAACTCAACTTATAATCAAATATATAGGGTATATTCCCATGCTTGTGTTAATAGACGGATTATACTATGATGACCCATAATGTACCATAATGTACCGGGTTTTGACAGGCTGTAAATCCAAACATAAAAGTAACTGGAGTTTTAAAATCTAAATTTCTAAATTCATTTAAAATTTATTCGTCTTTTCGAATAAAATTAAAGTAACGATGTCGGTCTGATTATGATTCAGTAATAGAGACTTTACTAAAACGAACGATTTAAGTAACTACAAACGGATCAAATTCTGTAATTAAAAAAAGAAAACAAAGGGCTTGGTGAAAGAATGCCCAAATCCAAGACCTGTTTTACTACCGATTTATTGCAAATTCCCTAAATCCTTAAAGAAAGAATCATATATTTTGTTAATAATATTTCAGGCACCACACACACACAGAAACATGCGCGCGTGTGTGTTTTATCTATCTATCTATCTATATATATATATATATATATATATATATATATATATATATATATATATATATATATATATATAACATTTTACAAGAATAACGGTATGTAAACTTGGTCAAAATATAATTCTAAAATGTATCCTCTGATCCTGAAATCACTAACTTTTATGTGCAGTTTGTAGACATTGTGTCAATATAAATATGACATTAAACTCTCATATATTCAAAACAGTCAGAATCTAATTCCTAAAACCATGAAGATGAATGGAATTGTCAGAAAATACAAATGAAACTGATCTCTAAATTGATATATTGGTCAATATAAAAAAAGAGATTGGTAGCTTCACAATAATGTCGTTTGAATAACAAATTCTTCGTAAAAAGGAAAAGTATAAATTACCCAATCATATAATATGTACAGAAATGTACATTTGAGCAGCTGTGCAATTAAATGACGCTTAAAAGTTTTGAAGCAAAGTATAGGAGAATTATCTCCACAAAAGTTCCAGTTGATGTCATTCATTTTGAGAACAAAAACAACAAAAATAAAAGAGTAAAACTACTTAGGATGGGTGGGTGGGATATATTATGCACCAAAAAAGCGTTTGTCCCAAACATGCATTGTTTTGATGGGGAAAACTAGGGAAACAATGTATGTACACTGAACACATCGTACTGTGAATTTGCACATAATATTCTACGTACTAAATCAAGTGAATAGCATGAAACAGCACGCAGAACATGCAATCACTGAATGATCTTGGAAAGCGACCTCGTAATGTTGTACTAATCAGCATTATTCCTATTCGCAGTATCGGGCTTTCAGCGGTTCAAGTAGATATTGATCACAACCTCCGCATTATTTCAGATTTTTAATTTCATGTTTGCGACATGATGCACCAGTGCTAGACATCGCTATAAACTACCATACCGCAGACATGGCAGCAATATGACCGACAAATTGTTAAAGTTACATTATTTTGTTGTGGTGGTGAAAGCCGTGTGGCGGAAGTGTACAGGTAAAGTAAGTATGAAATATGGTCAAGAATTATGTTTTCATTGATCAGGAAATGGAAGCTTGAACGAAGTAGGCGTTTTTCCAACTTAATTAAAGAACTCGCATGGCAACACTTGACAAGTTGCAGTGTGAGTTAATGTACTATAATGGCACCGTCACCCCTAAGAATCATAACTGTTGGTTTGAGTTCAGCTGGGAGAAATGCATGTAGGTAATATCAAGAATTATTTAGTGATATAATCCAAGTTAAACTGGCCTCAATGTATAAGCCTATCGTGGGCTGAAAAATGGCACCAAACGCATAAAAAACAAAACAAAAACAAGGTCATGGCAATCTTAGTTCCCAATGACTACTAATAAAAAGCAACATATGCGATTTTTGCTATGGCTAGTTAGTATCGGAAATTGCGTTCAGATCTTTTTATCATTGCCAAGCCCCTGACGAAATTGTTGAGTATGAAATCCAAGTTTTGTTGGTCTCACCAGTGTCAGAAATCTTTTGACAAATTAGGGCGATTCTTAAACGTACACTAGTTCGTACACTTCCAGACTTCTTTCAGTTATTTAAAATGCTTGTTGATACAAGTGATGTAGGGTAGGTGGAGTATTTATTAAAGGCGATATCATCTAGTGTGATGTTTTGCTTTATGTAAAACTAATCATGTAAGGATACATTATACCACAATCAAGAAGGAATGTTTTGGCTTTGAGTTGGGCTTTTACAACACTTTGAAGTGAATGTTAGTTTAGTTCCTTCTCCAATTATTGAGTTTAGTGAGCACAACCCCATACTTTCGTTGACAAAATGAAAACTAAACATCAGAGATTGTTGAGGTTGGGTTTAATGCTGCAAGAATACAACAATGACATTGGACATATCACAGGTACATATGGTCTAATTGCAGATGAACCATCACGTGTTTAAAAGTACTATATTTATTTATATTGTGTATATTTTTGTGCAATTAAGCTGAGTGTCATGTATATGCAATTTTGATAAAAATATTATAGAATGACTTATTGTAGATATTTATTTTATCGGTATAACAGCGGCTAATTGCATTTCACATAAATTATGTAATTCTAGTTCTAAGAGAAAGTCTAATATCATGGTCAATTTCATTTATGTAATTGTTTAAATAGTTAAATTTTACATATCAAGTGACTAGTAAAATAGAAAACATTTTGTTGTTCTAGTCTATATTTCTGCTCAGAAGTCTTGTATTCCATCCATTAATTTCATAATTTATTTTACTATTTACTCGATCCGGTCAATAACACCGTGGTCGACCATCTCCTATATACCAATAACCAAACCACGATAATAGATGGAGGGACCATTATATCCGCTAAACGTGCCATTATACAAAGAGGGAAAAGTCCTTATATGTTCAAGGAATGGTTAATTAGCTGCTGTTAATCGAGTCACCAGCCAAAAAAAGCGATAAAATCGAAATAACTAGTGACGGCAATGATGACATCGAGTTATCAAGCATAAATAAATTTGAGTGAAGACTATATGGAAACAGCAGCGGCATTTACACATAAGTGTAAGAAATATTTAAAAATTGAAGTTTTAGCGATACATACAATATCAGGAATTTTACGAAGCACATTCACGTACAAAGATACAGAAAATACGGAGTCAGTATAAAAGCTGTGCAAGATTTTTGAAATCATTGGATGCTATTGTATAAGTGGCGATCATTTGCGAGTTGGCATGATACTTTATGCTTGTCAGAGTGGATGAATTTGGCCAAATGCTGGATGGAAGAAACTTCTATTTGAGCTGGAAAGACTATCTAATATTAACCGCTGCTTTCGGCATTCTTACTAAAATTGTTTTTTGTTTTACTTGTCACTAATATGAGCTTGGAGGTTACCATCATTAGTGAAACGTATTGCACTGTAAATGGCTGTACCATCAAATACAATTGACTAGAGTGTTCTCTGCAGATCATTTTGGAAGAGGACAGCATACACTTTTAATTACGCACACCATCTGGCAGATATAGAAATATATATATATATATATATATATATATATATATATATATATATATATATATATATATATAAAAGGTGTGCATATTTTCTCAAAAATGAATTCTGAAGTTTGATTCTTTTGACATTGGATTTACATCTGATTTGTCTTTAGCTTGCAGAAGTTGTTAAAATTCTTATCACATAATAATCTCTCATATTAAGAACGAGCAAAAGGAACGCCGTCCTAAAACACAAAAAGAGGGAGAAAAAGATCTGAACATACAGATAGGCTCCAAAAGAAACGTATATTAAGTTATATATATATATATATATATATATATATATATATATATATATATATATATATATATATATAAAATTAAACTACAACGGTTGCATAAGTACATTTATGGATGGTGTAATGAGGTTGGGTCTAAGTTTTACTTTGCACTGTTATGATAATGAGCTGAGTCCAGTAGGGCCAACTGAACTGTCCCGTAGTGGTCACATGGGTCTCATTGGCCAATCAGTTGTTGGGACTTGCAGCTGCGCTCAGATAAGTGAATTGTAAATAGCGTCACTTTCAATTAACTGCAGAGGAGCAGAGACACAATCCTTGTTTTAGAAAAATATTTTTTTTTTGTGGAATTTAAGCCCCACAGTAGACTTGCAAGATTTTCCATACTAGTTTGCACTGTACTTCAAAGCTTTTGTGTTATTGGTAACGTGAGTAAATATTTGTTTTTACACATTTGATTTTCACAACTAATTTCAATATGCCCCTTGCTCTAATTACGGGCCATTGTATGTGTAAAAGGCTATCACGGTATCTTACCTCTGGCACAGACGATCGTCTTTCCTTACATTTTGATTTGAAAAACGTCGCTTCGGTGAAGTTGCACTGTGTTAGAGGAAGAACAGTGGAGAAATGGATGAAGTTCGAGATGTCTTCCCTTTGTTTTCTTTGTCCGGATATGGTTGTTTTGCTTTTGGGCGACAATGACATACAAGCTGATACTGACCCCCACGCATTGGCTTTCAAAGTGATTTCGCTTGCCCCACAATTACACCGTAAGTACCATGTCAAACAGACTGTATTATGCCAGATGCTTCCGCGTTTCACACGTAGTGGTTACACACGTTATAATTATCTCGACGTTGCACGGTCGGTGAATGGAATTCTGCGGGCGGAGGTCACGTCCTATCCATAAATGACATTCTGGGAACACAATGTTAAATTTCCTTTCCCCGACGAAAGCAAGGATTGCGGGGATAAATTCCGGGCAGACGGCGTGCACTTGTCAAACAAAGGGCAATGGCATTTATACAAATCACTTAGGGGTGCAATCATGACTGCTAGCAAGAAAATTTGTAAGTTAGATTAGAGACTGAAGCCATTAACTTCTCGCTACATATATTTGTTTTCCGTATTTGTTTTCTTTTCCTTAAATATATTGCATTTTCCCTCTGTTTCCTCCATTATTTCACTCTATATTAACATATTACATATAATTACTGCTTTGTGTTGTTTTCCAGCTTGTCCTTAACCGTGCCTAATTCAGGTAAAAATTTCTGGCGCCTCATTCCTTTAGTTTGGCAAGGAATAATCAATATCGGTACACCCTTGGCTCTTCAGTTCTACAGTACATACATTTTAGCTACACTCTGCATACTGGAATTGCAAGTCGCCAAGTTTATCCAACTATCTCCACTTCACTCTGCCAGTTTTCAAGTTAAGCGTCCATCTATTGATTCTATATTTTTGGACTTTGTCTGCAAATTCAATTCTGCTTGCTCTTATGTCAAGTTATCAGGGGGGTCCGTGTGACTATGTGTTTTCAAGTTTATTGTATATCGCTTGACTCTATCTTTCTTGAGTTTGTGTTCTTCCTTGACTCTACTTGCTATTATTACAAGTTATCAAGTGGATACTTCCATCTGACTCAACCAGTTATCAAGTTCATCATATATCACTTGACTATTATTACAAGTTATCAAGTGGATACTTCCACTTGACTCTACCAGTTATCAAGTTCATTATAGATCACTTGACTATTATTACAAGTTATCAAGTGGATACTTATCACTTGACTAGTTTTACAAGTTATCAAGTGGATACTTCCACCTGACTCCTCCAGTTATCAAGTGGATCATAGATCACTTGACTCTGTTATTACAAGTTATCAAGTGCATACTTCCATTTGACTCTTCTCCTTGACTCTGCCAGTTATCAAGTCACTCCTGACCACCTGACTCTTTCCATCTGCATCGTGTCATTAATGGTCGTCGCTTTTCACTTGCATCTACTGGGCGATTCAAGTCTCAATTTTGGCAACTGACTTCAGTCTGAATGCTACAAATTCTACATACATGGTATGTCTCCTAACTCGTATCTTGTTGGTCGTGTTGACGGCAATTATTTAGGGTGTTAGTTACCAAGACTTATGCAATTTGTAAACAATGTAGCAATCTCACTCCTACTCCCACAATACGGAAATATTGCTTTTTGTTCCCCTTTATATTTTCAGAATGGCTCCACAGAGAAAAGCCTCCAAGGGGGTACAGATGGTTATAGACTTTATGAGCACTGCACGCAAAAGAACGCCTCCGCGACAGAAAGCTTCAAAAGGGGTACAGATGGTGGTGGACAACAGGAATGTCAGGCATAGAAGAACTTCCTCAGCTCCAGCTCCTGGCACGTCTTTATCACTTGATGCTGAGGCGATAAAAAAACATAACAAGAGAGGTAACTGACACCATCAAGGCCCACGTGGATGACTGATTGGCCAACATTTTCAGCACCTTGAAACAGATACATCAACCAGCTGTCAATCCGTCACCTGGTGCATCTACGTCACAGCAGCGGAATCATGAGGCCGTAGAGACGGCAACGTCAGCGTTGGTGGGAGATAAACTGATAGGTAGTGTTACTTTGTGCACCCCTATCAATGTTCCCAGTCAGTAGGCACTGCCATGTCAAAACCAATCCAAATTTGTTCGTGCATCCACTCAGATCACAGCTGCAATCCCTATAAAGGTCAAACAAGTCATCTTGGAAGGCCAGTATATTGATTTAGCTATGCTTCTTCCTGATAGGAGTGAGGAGACATTTAAGATGCAGATTGATATTCACCAGGCGTCTCCCGAAATTAAAATGGTCCATCGTCAGAATAAACCCCCTCTTTCCCTTACTCAGTGGCTCTTTGCTTGGAACAGGTTCGTAGCAATTCTCGCAGAAAGTAAAACAATATCAATTGCAGGTTTGTCGCAACATATGAAAACAGTAATGACTCTTTCCAACAAAAAAGCCAACTGGCATTACTATGGCGAGTAGTTCCGTCAACTGCTCAGTCGCCATGAAGCCGAATGGGGCACAACATACTTAGAGTTGTACCTACAGTCGGCTTTAGACTTGCAAGGGGTTGCACAATCTCACAATCAAAATTCCCCAAGAGTTAAATTTCCAAGGGGGCTCTGCTTCCCCCTATCACAAAGGTATAAACTGTGCAGCTGGTTTGGCCTGCTCATTTCAACACAAATGTTTCAATTTTCGTGGCAACCACACCTTTATATCATGCAAACGGAATGTAACGCAGCCTTTCTAGATCATGCTATGTTACTCCCAAAAGTTGGAATTACAAAATAAGCCTTTGCTTTTCGTGGGATCGCAAAATCGGGAGCAAACCGCCCACAAAATGGTCTTGAAAGTGTCCCATAAGGCCCTCCTAGACAACTCAAGTAAGACGTTACCTACGCCAATAATACCACATCGCCTTCAAATTTGGTTGCAAGAGTTCGACCACATCTCAGCACACTTTCTAATCAACGGTTTCACTAGGGGCTTGACATCTGTCATAGTGGGTCCGTATCGACATTGGGTTGTAACAACTTGCCATCGGCTGAAGCACAACCAGAAGTTGTGGACGCCAAAATCCAAAAGGAATTGACACTTGGCGAATTTGCGGGCCCCCTCCATTCTCGGCCATTTACAAAAATGCAGATTTCTCCCTTAGGCCTGATTGAGAAAAAGACTCCGGGCACTTACAGTCTCATTCACCACTTGTCACATCCGCAGGGACACTCTGTCAATGATAATATTCCGCCAGAAATATCGGCAGCTCAGTATGCTTTGGTTGAAGATGCTATATATTCCATTAAGCAGTTAGGAAAAGGGTGCTATATGGCTAAAACTGGAGCAGCAGAGAGGGTGAACAGACCATTTGGGTTTCGCACATACTTTTTTGTCCCAACTATGAGAAAAAAACTGCTATTCTTTATACTTGTTCTCGTCAACTAACGCAAACAACGAGAACAACTTCGAGGTAGGACCCTCTCTGCTGCTAACAAATGTCTCTTGTGAATTTGCAATTTAACAAATGAACATATTATAATGAACAACTGCAAGTGGTTGTTAAAGACATCTGCAGTCTGCAATAAACGATGTCGTGGAGAATACTGCGCTTCTCATAATCGACTTGTGAAGAAATCTCCTGGTTTGCAAATCTATATTGGATGTGGATTAGCATCACGGTCTGTTATTTGTGCAGCGTGTGGTGGTAACAAGTACAGCGCGTTAATATATTATTATTGAAATCGGACTTCACGGCGAGGTTTTATCAAAGATAATCCTCCAACTGTACGTGAATATTTACATAATTACGCTAAAGTAACTCCTGTCGTGGTTGATTTTGAAGAAGACCAAAAAGTAATAAATGAGCGAGAACAACGAGAAAAACAAAAACAAGAAGAGTACAAGGCGATCGAAGAAGCAGAACGAATAAAGAAGATCTGTAGAAAATCAAGATGTACCTAGAAGAGTATATATCTAAACAATTCACCCTCTGCTACTATAAATTAAACAGCCAGTATAAATATTATTAATAAATGAATATTGGAGAACCACACTCAGCTAGATTAGCTCGAGAGCGATTACAGGTAATTAGAAAATATTTACCCGTCCGTGATTTAGTTAAGCAACAACTACAATCACGTCAGGAGTCTCAGGTGGAATTTGCAGAAGGTGCAGAACAATTATTTAAACCGATTGTCGATCCAACAAAGAAAATTGTTACAGCAACTGAGGCAACACAGAAAGCTCTTGAAACATTGCCTGTTGATATTGCTGGTTATATTCAAACAGCTCAACCACCACCACAAACAGCTCAACCACCACCACAACCACCACCACAAGCAGCTCAACCACCACCACGACCACCACCACAAGTACCACAACCACCAAGAACCAGAACTAAGATAATTGATAAATTTACGCTTGAAGGTATTGCTGCTATCAGAGACCCAATCCAATTATTTGATATTGCCGCGTTTGGATATTATGAAAGACAAAAATATGTAAAACCAGAATATATTAAATCTCTAAGCTCTGCTAATTGGATTAAGGATGTATATCGCATCTCTACTGGTATTCCAGAAATTAGATCTAATGAAGATATTAGAAGTTTTAACAGATTTAATGAGACTGTAAATAAATATATAGAAGAGGTTGAACAAAGTAAACGATTATCACCATCATCATCATCATCACCACAACAACCACTACCACGACTACAACAACAATCTGAATTACCATCACCACAGCGATCACAACGACTACAACAAGAGCTACAACGACGAGAACAAGAACGACAAGAAACAATGAAACGATTGAAATCACCACAACAACCACTACAACGACAACAACAACAAAAAGCACCAAAACCATTTGAGCAATCACTTCGTGATTATCCAGAATCACCGAAAACACCATCGAAACCAAGTAAAAAAACATCATCAAAACCAAAAGAAAAAAAATGGTGAGGAAGAAGAATATTATGATGCTCCTGGCGCAACTGGAAGTGGTTTAGGGAGTGGCCTTATTACTTGTCCCAATAACGTTCTTGCTGATGTTGATCGACTAGAAATCCTCATTGGAGGAAAACGAGCTGGTAATAATTCCCCAGAAATCATTAATGAAGCAGCTGATATTTGTAAACGATTATTTACAGGTGGAATTATGGATATTAATGTGTATCGGTCCCTCATTAATGAAATCGCCGATGACTACCATAGTGACTAAGTCACTGGATTGAGTATATAATTAAATACAGTTATTATAATAAAATGATCGTACATAGTACTCAACGTGGACCAACCATGGTCAGGGCAGTAAATTCTCGATTACCAGTATACAAAACAACCTACGGAGATGGACTAGGCGATATTGTTCAGGGTCTGTTTAGAAGGATAGCCCCAAAAGCAATACCGATTGCAAAGCAACTGGGAATGAAAGCTATTGATGTTGTTCGTGAAAAAGGTATTGGTGCTGTTGGTGATGTTGCTAGTAAAGCATTCTCAGCAATAAAGATAGACTAGCACAATTAATACGACGAAAACCTCAACCTGTAAAATTACCTAGCACTGAAGTAATGCCTGCAAATGTCAGTAAAATAATAAATCAAGCTGCTAATCAAAAACTAGCAGAGTTGGCTGATGTACCATTATCAGAAAAAGAAAAAAATATAACCGCTAGTCTGATAGCAGGAAGTGGTCTTCGTTTTAGACGATAATAATTATAATAAAGATGTTCAAACGTATATCTGATCCAGCGTTCGACATGGATGCACCAGTACTCAAGGATGAGTCTGTGCGTGATTATCAATATTATTCTTACGACGCACGAATTCCAAATCAACCTGGAAGGGTTGAACTTCAGGTTCAAGATACAAGCAGATATTTTCTACCCGCTGAGGCGTTTATTGAAGTAGAGGGTGAAATTTTAAAAGCAGACGATACTGAATACGCCGCTGGTGATAGTGTTGGTTTTGTTAATAATGGTATTATGGCGTTATTCAAAGGTGCCGCATATATGATTGATGGACGAGAGATTGAGATTTGTCATGAATACATCGACGTTGCTACGACAATACTTGGTCTTGCAAGATACAGCGATGATTATTCAAGATCAGCTGGTCCATCAATGATGTTTGTAAAAGATACTTCTAATTCTCCAGAGTACCAACAATATGAAATAGGACGACCACAGAATTTTGCCAGAAACGGCAATGCTGATGTACAAAGTATGATTATTAATATAGATCCAGATTTCAACTTAGGATTTAGATCACGTCGAGCAATGTTAAAAGGTAATAGAAGAATGTTTTCATGTGCAATTCCACTGTCACATATCTTTGGATTATGTAGAAATGTCAGAAAGGTTATTTTTGGAGCCAAACATACGGTTGTACTTGTACGAAAAGGCACTGACAATGATGCAATATGGCGGCCTGCTAGTGATGCTGGTAAAGTAATTCTTACAAAACTTTCATTGTGGATGCCGGTGATGACACCATCAATATCTGAAGAAGACCGGTTGCTATCTTTTATGAGTCAAGGTGGTAAATCAACGTTGTCATGGTTGACAGTGACCACAGATGCTACCCAGAGTAATATTAATGGTTTATTTACATGGCAAATAGCTTCTCAGCAAGGTGTTTCTGCACCACGACATATATTTATTGCATTTCAAGATGCTGCACGGGTGGATGATCAAGCGCGTAGTATTATGATATTTGACGATCTTGGTGTTTCTGAGGTTTCATTAAGGATAAATGGACATCAAGAACCATCCGAAGATATATTACTGAATTTCGATCAAAATCATGCAGCACGTGCATATCATCGTCTTATGTCGTTTATGGGGCGTGATCAGAACATTGATACTGGTTTACAAATATCACAGTTAGATTTTACAACCTTATATCCGATTTATTACTTTTCACTAGAACATTTAGATTTAACCAGACAATCAGTAGTTGATATACTTTTTCGAGCTCGTGTGACACGACCAGCAGCTATTGCTGATTATCGAGCAATCGCTGTTATACTCAGCGATAAATCGATGTTACTTGAAGGTGTTGGTGTACGAATGAGAGTCGTTGATGCCCCAGTAGAAAATATGTAACACATAATTAGATCATCTATTATAATTATAATGTCATATCATCACGCTAGTGTTACCCTGACTCCTGGTTAGATTTAAAGGCTACAATCAGCATCAAAAAATAACTGTGGAATAAAAATATCCCTAAAAAAAGAACAGATGAGCGGTTCAAATAAATTATCGTTGACCGAGCGTCAATTCAGAAACTTCAATGAAGCCAAAAAATCAAATAAAGGTGTAAAACTTAATCTTTCTGCGGGAGCTATCAAAGACATCGCTAAGACAGGTGGTATATTTCCACTTCTCGCAGCTATACCAGCATTAATAGCCGCTGCAGCCCCAGCTGTTGCAAAAGCAGCTGCATTAGGCGCTGTTGGAACCGCTGCTGGAATGGCATTAAAGAAAGCAACCGGACAGAGAATAAGAAGAACATCCAAAAAAAAAGGGAAGAGGTCTAAGATTGCCAGGGACCCAATATTCTTACGGAAAGGGTCTAAGACTTCCCGGGACAGTTTACTGATATCGCCTATGTCCAATTTTGATTTACTCGACGCTGCTAAAAAACTAAAAATAAAAAACTTCAGAGGTGTTTTTATGCGCGATCAATTACCTAGAACTGCTAGCAGTTCTGAAACTGGTATTATTAATCTCGATAAAAACTCTGGACCAGGCACGCATTTGGTTGGATATGCAATTGATCCACGTGGAATTATTTATTTCGATTCATATGGATTAGCGCCACCTAAGGAATTTCTTCATTATGTCAGCAATAATATTGCTCCAATTTGGTATTCAACGTTACCAACACAAACATTAACTGATCCTCCAATATGTGGTCGTGAAGTACTTAATGTACTTGATGCTATATCAAAATCAACAAAACCACCTCATAAAGTCGTGCATGAATATACCACATTGTCACATTTAAACAGACATTGATAAATATAATGGTAGATATTTACGGAAGATCTTCTCGCAAAGCTCAGCAGCAAGCTGATTTATCTAAATACGCAACTCTTGATCAGCTCAGAAATGAAATCGATGATTTATTAAATATTACAAGTGTGGATCAAAATGAAGTCGTTGTTTTTCAGAATAAACAAGGACGATTAAAAACGAGTAACATACAACTGCCAGATGTACTCATACGAATTCCTACCGCAGTTGTTGATAATATCGGTATTTTCTCCGATCAAGGTAAAATACAAGATTCTGGTAAGTCAGTTAACGATTTTATCAAGCGAACTGGTGATTCATTCACGGATCACATTATCATGAATCGAAATAAAATTATAGACCTTGGAAATCCAACCGTAGATACAGACGCCGCAATAAAAAAATATGTCGATGATCAAGAATCTAAGTACGTGTTAGTCAACGGTGGTATAATGCGTGCATTTCTCAACATGAATAATAATGGCATTAATAACCTTAGAACACCAGAATCAGATTTTGACGCTGCAACGAAGAAATATGTAGACGATAGCAACATTCCTACGACAACTTCGCTAAAAAAATCAATAACGAAATGACCACACTCAATGGTACTTTTACCAGACACGTGGAAACGTTTTTAAATTTTCGTAGAAACATAAACAAAACCATTAAAGATTTTTGGGGGGAACAACCAACCGTTGACATAAAACTAGCCGACGTTAACATGAAACTCAGTGATATTGTTAGTGGAATACCTAATATTGTTCAAAAGACTAATCTGATTAAAATTCCACACGGACAAATTAAAAATATCGTGTACACAGAAGCATCAAAATCAACAACATGGGCACCACAAAATAACACTCTCGAACATACCGCAGAAGTAACTGGGTTATACAGGTTATCTATGTACGGTTTGGAAATTACTGCGGCAACTTCATTATCACCGAATGTACGTCATAATCCTCTATTGGTGATGCTAACCAAGAACATCAAAGAAACGTTTATGTTAATATCAACGGAAATACCCCCGAGACGTTACTGGTGGTGCCTAGAATTCGTAGCTGAATCTTAATTAAATGACGTTGTTAGTATAACGAATCAAGTGACTGAGTCACTTATCGACGTTCAACGTCACAGATACGCTCAAGTATGTGAGTGTCAAACCAAACTAAAAAATATCATCGACGATTATGCAGTAAAAGTAAAAAAATATCGCAGACGTATGGTTGTCATTGATATAATCGTTTACTCAGTTTCCGCTGTTGTTGCTGGATCCGGATTATTATTATCAACGATAACAATGACAGCGCCTGCAGTTGTAACAATCGTCGTTTCAACGGCAACAACATGCGCAGGCATTTTCAGTATTATCGCTAAGAAGATAACTACATGTACAAATGATAAATTGCACGAGTACATAATAAAATTACACACAGCAGCAGCGGCGTATTCTAAACTATCATCGTATCTTTCTGCGTGTCTCAGCGATGGTAAAATATCTGATGAGGAGTTCGCAACGATAATGAAAACCTACGATGAAGCATTCAGAATAGCCAACAATAATCAAGGTGAATTAAATAATAACAATAACAATAATGACTGAGTCTTCAGCAGCGTCGCGAGAATTACTTCAACAGATCGTCACTAATACAACACCGTCAAAAACTACAATGATTTCATTAAGTTCGACCAATCCTGAATTTAGCGTTAACTTTCCAATCGCAATTCCTGCAAAAGAAATAGCATTAGCACAGTTACGGGTTTATTATAGCTGGCCTAATATTAGATTAAAACCATTTGGTGGACTACAGCCAAATAATTCATTAGTATTCGCAAATAAGAATAAACCTGATGGAACTCCTGATTGGCAAGTAGTTAGTATTCAAAATGGCAGTTATTAGATAGAACAGATCAACGATGAATTTCAACGCAGAATTAAATCCATTGCAGGAAAAGAATCCAAAATAGCGATTACTGTTTACGAACCAACATTATCAGCGGTGATTGAAATAAATTCCCCTGATTATCTCGTAGACATTTATCAAAGTTCGATTAGATCAGTATTAGGATGGCCTGAAGTTACTCCAGACCAAAAATCAAATGGAATTCCAGAACCAACCAAAAATGAATTTCTCACAACGGGAAAAAAATTCATTAAAGATCCAGAATATCGAAATGAATATCCATGGTTTTATATAACATTTGAATTTAATCTAAGCAACGATGAATATTACTTTACTGATTTCGACGGTCAAAGGATCTCTAAGATAACTAGATCAGCATTTAATGCTATCAGAGACGCCAGGACGCAGATTGAGAGAGATATTGTTGATGAAGAATTTTTTAAAGAATTTTTAGATCTTCTTAAGCCTGAATACGATACAAAAAACTTTATTATTTAAGAAGTTTGTTTATTTCATTATCTCAACATTATAGCGATGGTATAAAAAATCAGATAATCGAGTCAATAAAATATTTAAATAGGATCCTATTTGATTTATACATCGCCAATCGAAGTATTATAAACGTTGCGACTAAAGTCGATAGAAATATTTACACATATCCAGAACTTAAGCAATTATTTCTTGATCATTACAAAATAACAGAAAAAGATTTACAAACATTTATAATACCAAATTTAAATAACGCTGAAATAAAAAAACAACTCAACGATGTCATTGATGAATATTTCCCTAAAATACATGCAGCGTGGATAAAAATAACCCCACCACCGGTTATTCTTAAACATAACAACGATCCATACGGTGGAGGCCGTCATATATCGCCAGGCATTGTTAATATAACATCAACGATCGCAGTCAATCTAGTATGTGATGTAATTGATGCCAGCTATCAAGTAGACCTTGAGAAATCTAGCCAGGCCCAGCAAGGTTATATATTATATACATTCTCACCTCAAGTGCCTCCCTGGTGGTTAAATGTATCTGAACCAATTAACCCCGTTTATCTACGTGTACATAATCCGTTATTGTCGAGAATAAATTTCAAACTTACTGACCAGACAGGATACATTTTGGATCTACGAGGAGAATCACTTAATATTAATTTGTATATACGCTCGTAGAGTAAATATTGCAGTTGTCGTACTTATACTAATGGAACCCAACAGTACATGTGATAGCGCACCAACATTGTTTTTGATAATAATAAGTATTTTTACATATTAGTTGCTTAGCCAATAAATTCTTTTGCAATCGGCGCATTATTCAGAAAATATTATAGATCTGAGAAAATTTACTTGTTTTGTGTTATTTTTGCTTGTTGTTAGTCATTTTTCCTTGTTTTTTGCTTGTTTTTTTAGTCAAATTTCTAACCTCGTACGGGTCAAACCCCCAGGGTTTCTCTAAATGATTTTCGTGTTTTTGACATTTTTACGAAAAAATAACAAATTTCGATCAAAAAACAACAAATAATCATTAAAAAACGAGCAAAAAATGATCAAAATTATACATGTTTATGAAGAAAATGTCAAAAAACACGAAAATCATTTAGAGAAACCCTGGGGTTATTACCTTCAGAGTTTCTCAAAATCTATTAGATTTTCTTTGATTTTCAGGTACTTTTCCTGAAGAAAACAAGATTTTCGAGCAAGAAACCAACAAAATCGAGATTTTTGAACAAAATCAGCGAATAAAAAAAAACACTAAATATTTTAATCAGCACAACATTCTTTGATTTGTAACTGTAACGTCATTGCTTGTAGAATCCTTGGCAGGTCTCTATCTACACATTTATTATACATTTTCTCTCAAAACGCAGATAAAAACTATTTTTTTCACTGATTTTCTTATGGTAATTGATTATATAATGAAGCGCGATAACTCATCTCTGTCTCTGTAGAGCAAATTAAACGATTATCTCCCTACTAAGTGTTATCTATAATCGAGTTATTTCAGTCTCTATACAGACAAGATATATATCGTTTTAAGATAATTATTTAGTGATCTATCTGTTCTCTGTAAGCATCGCTGTTAGTGAAGCAGCAGTTTGTAACAGAGAGAGATATTGATGCATATTTTGACTCTGATAACCTTAAATTCACTTCGTTTTATACAATGCGCTGAATCTCAAATCAAGGTTATTTTTAGCTCGTGTAACACATGTATTATTTACGTAACGAACAATAACTCGTGCAGAAGATATAATATTTCATACAGTGTTGTATATAATATGTTTGAAAAATTAAAGTAAATTCACGTTACAGTTCTACAATAACTGATTTTATTCAGTATCTTGTTGAGTTAGCCATATAATAATTTTAAAACGTATATATTTATGAATCGGGAAGGTGGTGCAATGGTATAGTATTGTGTTCTCGTACTCAAGGTCCGTGGTTCGAGACTCGTGACTGCCACTTGGCGGCGTTGGCGATTTTGATGCCGTTTTTTAATTGGGGGCGCAAGCAACCCTTGAGATTTCATGTACCCTTCACCATGTTGAACAACGTGGTGAGTGTATTTTTGCATTTACCCGGGGTTTGATTTGGAGGGGGGTTTACATGAAATCATAATGCCTAGACTTTGTGTCTATGCGCTTGCGCCTCCCAAAATAAACAGTAGGGTGATGTGAGCTCGTGACCTTGTGACCTCACTGAAGGGTACCCACATAGGGGCATTCAGAAAGAATGTCCGCTGGACCAAAAGTCTCAATAAGATGCCTGTGGACCATAAGACAGGTCTTAACCATGAAGAGTGCCCATACAAAAAAAAATCAGGCAATAGATGCCATATAAAAAAGGGACTCTTAGGATCTTATTGGTAAAGGCTTTACCAGCAGAAGGGACCCCAGTGGAATGGTAGACCGAATGTCATCGCTGCTGTTTATTTTTGATAAAATAAAGACCAAAGTTAAAACTTATTTTAAAGAAATAAATATATATATAATGAACTATGAAAACATTAATGATATTATTTCTGCTATGGAAAAATTAAAACATGACGGAATAAAGATATCTGATAATCTTGATCCTCAGAAAATTATGTATGATTTTGAATCGTTACAACAACGAAAATTTGAAAATAAATACACATTACCTTCCAATTACAGATTCGTGAAATCGATTTATCAGTCTATGTTAGAATCCTTGGCAATGGTAAACGACACACAGGTAAAGCTATTTGCACCTCTTGCACGTTCAATCGAAAATATCAGATCCGAACTATCTCGTGAATACGAAAGAAAAAAATTATGGACAATCGTATAATGCAATTGAGAAAGATTATGTTATCTGATTCTGTCAAAAGTGAAAGTGAGAGCAGTGACAGTGAAGGTGGACCTATAACTGTGGTGATTGCTAAACAAAAGCCTTGGCAACTTGACAGTCGAAATATATACAGTAAAAATTTATTGTTTTGAAGAGTTATTTGACGTATTCAAATATTATCTGCTGGTTGTATTTTATTGCATATGCAGATTTGTATGTTTTATTTGCGACAAATTGTACCGATCGTGGATGTATGCCAAAATATTTGCCTGCTGCGTTTATTGATGGGAAAGTTATTTCTTGGCCTGTTTCTGCATTTATGGATTTAATAGCTCTCTTTTTGAATACTTTACACGCTCCTGTATTTCCACGTCTAGAATTCTGACTCTGTATTGTAACTTGCACGTTAGATAAATGATTATTCTGGGGATTCCCATCAAAGTGGTCAACTACAAGTCCGTTTTTAATCAATCCAAAATAACAATCAAAGATGAACCTATGTGAGAAATAATTTTTACCTCTACCAACACTGAATCTAAAATAACCAAATTTATCAAGACTACCGACTGGTTTTTTTGATCGGCAGTTTCTGATCACGCCATCACGAGACGCTTCATAATTTTTGATGATCGGATGTGCTACAAATTCGTTTTGCTCCATTTATATAATAATATTATTTGTCTATATCATTATTTTGAAATCTGGCCAGATAATCCATTGGGGTTTTTATAGGGGATTTTACCTGACAATGTCAAGATATTATTTTCTTTTGTCATAATAACGTTTCAGTTCTCTATATTTTTTACCGCCGCATTTTACACATAACTGAGTTTTTCCTCTGACTCCAATACCACACTGAATACATGGTTTTGGTCCTGTACTTCCATGTTTGATACTCTGCATGTGATTTCAGGAGTATTCGTTTACACATGGTTTATCACAATGAGAGATATGTCCATGTTTAAGCCAAACGCACTTATTCCTTGTTTGAATCATCATATATATACTAAAATTCAATTTAAATATTTGTCTTAATTATAATGATGGAGGAATTATCCGAAGTTGAACCTTCCGCCGTCTCGGCGGGACGTAGATTTGATCTTGACAGACTACCAGAATATAAATTTAGTGTTTCGATGCAAGATCTAGCTTTAAGGAATGCGGATATAACTAAACGTATCCGTGAAGCCAAAAAAGAATTTCGTGATGATGGTGCTGCTCATGTGTGGTCAACATTCAGGATCGGAAATACCGTTAATATGATGAATGACAAACGAGGAAAAGTAATTATTAACCACCTTGATAATCAAAAATATTTTAATAAAATTTATTGTAAGTACAGATGACGATATTTGGATTATTCGTGATAAGCGTGATCCAGTACATGTACAGTCGGGAAATAATATTGTTCTCTAAAATAATAAATCCAAACCTGGAATACTGACTGGTACTGATAAGCCGTATTATGAACGAAAGTATCCTGTGACTGCTGTTGTCTATGCAATATATCCGCTGAATGATAAACCTAATGTTGCGGATCTCAAACCGATGAGAGTGTCGAGAATAAACTGTGTAGCTGAACGAGTTACAGAACATTTCACAAACGCGATACGTGGTAATGGCTTGACAGATTTACGACGTAAAAAAATAAATACATGGGCAGAAACAGTTAAAGATACTGGAGCATCTATTAAAGATGTTGCTGAGCTGGGAAAGCTATTGAAATTTCCAATAACAGTGAGGAAATATCAGTAAAAGTGACCCTGTGTCTGTTTGATTATTTCAAAGTTCAGAACATGATTACGATCAATTTGTACGGCCTAATGGTGATATTTATCGTACAGAATCTCTTCATGAAGAAATGAGAAATCTTGCGCTGAAATATACTTTTGACGATATCAAGGTTGGAGAATTATTAAATAATTGTTTTACCGTACCATCGGTTGCTGCCCATTTCGCTCAGGAGAAAAATTCATGGAAACCGACACGATCGGAATTTCTTGAAGATGTCCAGAAAAGTTGTATAGAATATGGACACGGTGGATTATGGAATACCAAATACGACTATAGTGACGTTATCTCAGTTGATATGGTAGCATGTTATCCTGGGAGTTTTCTTGGATATGGAGAATGTTCTAAATACTTTAAGAGATTTGGACATCCATCACATGAGATGACCAGAGTAGCGATAAATGGACCCTTACCAGATTTTGACTTAACCGGATTTGCCTATATAGAATCATTCGAGTTCGCAGAAGATCTCCATGCTATTACTTATGTTTGGTTTGGAAGACATTTTTCAGAAAAATGTTGGGTTCCAATAGTACTATTGCGATATATGCTTGATGCTGGAATTTTAATATCGTTGAGAGTAAATGAAGCAATTATATCGTATAGTCCACAGAAGCACGTTTGGTTACCAGAACCTGTCGATGATGCCAGGAAAGAATTTCCTGATCTTGACGAAGATGACCGTAAATGCAGGGACGAACATGATGAAAAACTTGCAAAAGATCTTGGTAGAAAGATAATCGGTAAGTTTACTCAAGGTAGTTCATACGATTATAAACGACATTGTACAAGATTGATTATGGACGATGCTGAACTAGATTTTATAATCGCTGATACAACGAAAAAAACACATTTATAAGCCGATGTAATGCTTATTTATCAGATGGAACCAAACTAGGTACGATTGTGAGCTATATTGATGGCGACTCACCGCAATTTACTCATTTAAGATCTTCGATGCTAGCCTATGTTTCGATAAATCTATTGTCGATGATAAATAGATTTCCTCGTTACACTGTCAGAGTTGCTACGGATTCATTTTATATACATAAAAAATATAAGGATTTATTAAAACCGCTACTCGGTAATGGTGAATGGGGAACATGGAGGATAAAGCAAGAAAATATACTTAGTTATTCTGAATCTGCCGACGTTGAAATTAAGGAAATATATTACAAAAATAATAATCAAGTAGCAAAGTCATCTGCACCATCTGTATACGATCCTGTGGCTAGACATAAGACTGTTTATCTTAATGGATGCGGTGGTTCAGGCAAAACAACTCGTGCGATTAAATTATTCATGAATAATAATTCAGATATAATTGTTTTGACACCTACACATAAATTAGCCAGGGAAATAAAAGAACGAGAAGTAAAATCATGTACATATCATAGTTTCTTTAGATGGTGCGGAGACACATGGACTCCTGAACGAATGGGTGAAAAATATATACCTAAGTATATTATATGGGACGAGGTAGACACAGTACCGTTAGAAATATTAAAAATATTCCTTGAATGGTTATTGACAAAGAATACTGCTGTGATTATGTGTGGCGATCATGGTCAACCACCAACCTTTGTTGGACAATCTCCACATGAATGGCTGAAGAATAATGTAGATTATTATGAAGAAATAAATGATGACTATAGTGCTATTGATGAACCGCTGAAAGAACTTAAAAGATTAATCAGACTACAGCCAGATAAAATACAATGTGAGATAATGCGTAAAGTAATTCCAGAGACTAATATGAATGATTTTATGAGTTTATGGAGACCTGCTGATTTGATAGTCGCAAGTAGAAAGATAGTTCGTGATGAACTACAGGAGAAATTATTTACGTTACATAAAGAAAAGTTTTCAGATCTACCTGTACCTTTGTGTTATCGCCCAGCAGATAC
>JAECUM010053003.1:0-22537 GCA_016617855.1 Megalonaias nervosa
GGGGGGGGGGGGGGGGGGGCAGCTCCCAAACGGTTCTCACTATGGTCTAGTAAAACTTTGGATGTGTCCAGTGCTATGTCCATGCAGAAGTGAAGAAGCTTCGCTAACAAGGCCATGTACAGAAACAGTGTATGTCTTGATATCTTTGCCACTACCTGCAACAATAGATAGAGAGCCATTGGCAAAAGAGATTCCTCCCTCAGTAGGCTGAATGAAGATGCTAAAAAAAAGATCAGCATATGAAGCTATTGTCACTTATGACCTCACCTTTTGCTCCAAAGTCTCTAGTGTTTTGACTGCAAGGCAAGTCCAGGTAACTGTGGAAATACCCACTCGGGCTGCATTTGCATCCAAGGTGGGAATTTTGATGAGCCAAGAAGGAGTGTGAACCTTGCAGCTAGTGGCATCTACCAAAGGTCATAATGTAGGGGGAATACCAGACCACCCCTTACATTGTCAGGCAAAGGATTGGCCTATACTAATTCTCTGAGAAAGCTCTTTTATTGCAACAGAGTGAGGATGGAGCAAAAGATCTGGTCAAGAGTTAGATTCAAATAGTTTCTCTAAAGTAGAGATAATTTTTGAGTCTCCAGAACCTGAAGGTTTGGGACAAACGTCATTTGGCAAGAGGTGCTATACTTCATTCACTGCTGTGTCATATGACCAAGCTTCCTCTTCCTCTGTCTGGGAAGGGGTAAGAGACCCAAGGGTTGGTGTACTGCCTTGGTCTGCTCATAGTCAAACTCTGTGTCTTTAACAAGGACTGAAAGGACATCATCATCCTGCACTCTTTCCTGGGAGGCAGGACTAGGTAACCCAGTTACCTCTGCATAGGAGAATATGTGGAAGGAGAATCTTAATTCTGGAAACTCCTTCTGAACAGACATACTGTTTAGTAATCTCAGAGGTTTAGGATGGTTCTTTTCTGTCTACCCATAGAGTTTTGGGAAAGATCAATTTTTCCCTCTTGTGGGATATGGTAGGTCGACTGCTCTTATACATGACCTCACAATGTGGCCTATGTCCAGATATCCATGGCTGTGTGTAGGAAAGAGGCCAATCATATCCCTGTGGAGGAAGACCCCACATCCCATAGGGATTAAGGGGAATAATAGTTAAGGATGGATGCTGATCCTATCCCCAGTCCTAGTATAGCTTCTGTAAATCTTTTCCCAATCACCTGTGGAATGAAAATGTGGTCTGGAGAGAGGTGGGGACTCGGCCAGATACATATCTCCATACCATACAGGTACTAAGGACCCATACCCGGTACCCCAGTGACCTGTGTCTGGCGACTGATACCCAGTGATCAATGCCTGGTACCCAGAAAACAGTGGCTAGTACCCGGTGCCCAGTGACATGGCAAGGAACCTGCATGCAAGACTGGATACTCCCTCTTTCTGGGGACTGGATCACAAAGCAAGCAAAGGGTTCTTGGGACTGAAAGAGTGCTGCTTGCCCCTTGGGGAAGGGGGCAACTCACAATCAGCCCTTACAGTGCTGTTGGTTAGTAGAGGGTGCTGCTCCTCCATCATGGGAGGGTGTGACTCCCTCTCTACCAATTATGACAATTTAGGGTGTTGATCCTCCCCAAAAGGAGGGTGCAATTCACTCTCTATCCTAGTGGTGATCAAAGTGTGCTGCTCCTGCCTTTTGAGAGGGCATGACATGCTCTCAGCCTGCATGGAACAGAGACAGTGCTGCTCCACCCTTCTGGGAGACACGACTTATTCTCTATCCATATAGTATCGGAGACAGAAAACAAAAAAAAACTCTGATGAGAAAGATGGCACCTTCTTCCATGCCTGGTAGATAAGATGACTCTCTGTGAGACCCCGTACCTCATCTGACCATAAGCTACAAAAAAGGACAGATATCTGTCCTTCTACAGTATGTACAACATAAACAAGTTGGGCAGATGTTTTTTATGACCACACTTACCCATACCTTACTTAGACATTGATCCTGCATAAGCAAAACACTGAAAAGGAATATAATATAATATAATATAATATAATATAATATAATATAATAATATTAAAACAAGTATTAAGCAAAAAAGAGAAAACACCTTTTTTGTGAACATATTGCTGCACAGACTGAAGGAAGCTTGCTAACCTGTGACAAAATATAGATAAAAGAAACAAGCAGGTCTATCTAGAATTGGTCAGAAAACCAGTAGAGTCTTTACAAAAGAACCAAATTCTGATAAAGATGCACTAAGTGCGAGGCATGTGATCTGCCTTTTTTTTATACAATAATGTTCCCTACGAAAGAAAAGCAAATCCAAGGGACTGCAAGAGAAAAGGAATGATAGGGGAAAAAACAGAATCTTCTAATGCCTACCCTTACCGTAGAAATGATATGTTGTATACAAAACACAACAAATAAAGACTAATGTCCCTTCACACAAAGAGAAACATAATAGACCAATGTATGCCACATGTATGGAATAATAACTCTCAAGACAGCTAAATTACATAACAACCAAAGAGTCTTTTTTCTTAAAAAATGATCAGGATATATTCCTAAATATTAATGATGGTATTAGCATACGTTTTACGAAACTGAATCACTGTCTATTATAAAGCAAGGCACTAATCTTCTAAGACATCAACACTGAAGAACCACACAATATGATGACCAAAATATATATGAGAGGGTCCTTTACGCATGCCCAGAGTATGGAATTCATACGCAGGGGCTTATACAGTGTTCTGTTAGTTTCTAGTTTGTTCTAATGGGAAGATGGAATTTCTGTCATTTGGTCAGGTATTTTCCTACTGGAAAGTAAATAGCTATGCAACTGCAGTTGGTAAAATATTACTGATATTAAAATCAAACTTTACATTCTCTTACTATGTTTACAAAAATAGTAATAAAAACTAAAATCAGTTATGTGTTTCATTGGTCTTCTTATATTTCACTGGGGCCAAATCAGCCTGGCATTTGGGCAGAATCAGCCCATAATCTGGGCCAGATCAGCCCTGGTCAAAAACAGCTATCTCTGCATCAAAGCCAGCTTTTAGTGTTTCACTGTCTAAAGTAAAGTCATACAGGTCATATAGGCATTCAGAACTGACTATTTCAATAATGGATGTAATATTTTGTAATCTGATTATGCATACCTTTAAATGGCATTTATCCACTTTAATTGGATCCTCATACAGCTATATTACTTTGAAGATCATTTTTTAATGTCCCAACAAATACAAAAGGCAAAATCAATGTTAAATTATGTGGACATTTTTGGACAAGGTCAACAAAAACGTGTGATCAGTTTTTTCAATTGTGTTTTACCATTATTTTACATTAAGTTTGAACATTTTCACATATACAGACTTTCCTAGCATACTGCATATTTATATTAAAACACATATTAATGGAACAGATAATGAGTTGGGATGGGTGGGCTTAGTTTCGTAATGCATTAGGTACCTATGCAATACAACTTTTGGAGATTTACAGTTTTTCCATTTCATTTCATATTTTGCTAGTTATAATGTGATAGCCATTACAGGAAATCAGGATAATTCAGGTATTAATATTAGCACTACATGAAATACTTGCTAAGAGAACAGATCTATATCTTAAATCACTGATTTGTTTTGACAGAAATCATTAGATTTACATTATTAACACAGTAAATTAAACATGAAAAAAGAATCTTACAAGAATTTTTATTTTCGTTAGCATAACTCATTATTGGGACTTCTGGACTACTTGAACTAAAGCAATATTATCAGTTTTAACCTTCTGTTTACTTATAATCTGAAATGTACAACTGGTTAAACATGCAGGATCTTCAATTTCCTATGATATATTCAAACTGCTGCTTAAATTGACAATACAACAGTATATCGCAATACTCTGATAATTTTCAATGATTTGCAACTACTGTAGTGTCTAATGCTCATTTCACAGGCCTCAATATTGCTTCTTGTCTTTATGCATTTTCGCTATCCAAGGTTCCGATATGTTAACTCTACACCTTGGCGAATCAGTCAGATACTTCTATGCTTCAGGTGAGTAAATTTCATTGGATGCAGCAGTAAGCCACTGCATCCAATCAAAATCAAGTTGTTAAATTTAAACACTGTTCCTACATGATCAAAACAAGGGGAGCACACAACTGGAATGGACTCATAAATTTATGACCAATTTATTTATAAGCAATTTTCCACTGCTGTGTAATGGCTCCTCTCTGGTACATAGTTATACTTTCAATGTTAAACTTACAAAGTATCCCTTTGAAGTCAATTGCCTCCACCATTTTCAGCTTATGTGGAATCAGGCCACAATTAATAATTCCGGTTCAGTACCCACGAATGTAGTCCCAGTCTATTTTTAGATCATTTTTTCCTGTCTCCATTTGGTGGTGATACAAGAGTTAGATTTAGGCATTCTTGGTAAGGATTTAAAGGCAATTGTTTATTCTTTAGAATATGAGCTTATGGTGTGGTTGTCTGTGTGTATTTCAGCGACAGTGCACAGTGAGTAATAAGGCCTTGGTGATGATCCGGAAGTGAAATCTGTGTTCCATTGCATGGTGTTTTGTTTACAGTTCAGCCTCTCAAAAAAATGCAGGTCAACCCTTGACAAGAACTTCACCGTAAAGTCATCTTTGAAGGTATTTTAGATTAACATATGATTTGTATTTATTGTCACACAGTGGAGAGTTCAGTACTGAGAAACAAATGTAGAGAATATATAGTAAAATTAATTGTGTTCTATGGCCTGTCAGTGCAGTATTTGAGTAAAGTTTAAATTGGTATAAAATCTTTATTATTAATGATAGACACATGAAATTTTAATATGTTATGTATATTGACTTTAAAAATATAAGAATGAAATTAAAAATAAAAAATTAATTTTTATTTTAAAACTTTTAATGAAAATTTTTTAAAAAATAAAATTTTTCCACCAAAATGCACATATATAATATTTATTGGGAATGATATTAAATGATATCAGCATGTATATACTCCACCATATAAAAGCTCAAATGATGGATATTTGTCAAATTTTGTCAAAGAAAATATCTTTGTAAGTCAAAATGAGACCTTCATTTAAAATACATGAAGACAAAATTATATTTTGTATTGTACCTTTAGGTCATTGAAACTATTTATTTGGGGTCCAAGCAGTTAATTTATGTGTTTATGATGGGGTGACTTCCTGAGTAACACATATCTGCTTGTATAGCTATCAGTAATTGTTTATAAACATAGTTATAGGGTATTTAGTGAGAGGACAGAAATGAAGACTTTATACTAGAACCTGCTCAAGTTCTCTACAAAATCATATTAAGCTGTCAGAGAATGAAATACAGGTCAAAGGGATAAAATATACTTTCCCCAGGTATATTTACCCTTGCATGTAAAAAAACAGCAAAATGATGTAAGTTGAACACAAATTGCATTCCATTTTATTGTTCAGTTTCTTTAAGATATTGATTGATGTAGTGCGGCATTGTGGCCTAGATGATATTATGGGAATTCTAATGATCCATTTTGCTTTATGCATTATTAATTACTAGTAATATTTGTTAACTGACACACTAAAGATTACATAAGAAATATTCAAACAGATTATTTCAATTTAACTTTGTACAACTAATCTTAACATGGTTACATAGCTGACATGAATAAATATGCATATATTTTAGAATGTTTGGGATCAAAAGTTGACATTCAGTACATCATATAGGCTGACATTGTACCTATAATGAATCTGTAAAGCTCAGTTCTGGCTGTGTGCACTTCAAATATCCATGATGTTATTTTCATCATGAATATGCCTCTGTATGGTAACATATTTCAATTGAGTACTTTGACAGAGTGTGGCATTGCATCATCAGCTGATATCTGATTCCACTGAATCATTGAGCTTAATAATTGGTAACCAACACTCTTAAAAATGCACTAAAAATGCTCAAACTGATCATTTGAATTATGTTTGCACATGTGATTTTAACAAGTACATTGCATATGTCCCACACATGCAAATGTCCATCCTTGTTTACAAGTTTTGGGGATCAGAATTTCACATTTGGTTGATGATATAGGATCTATTGGTACCTATAGTTGATCTGTGTGGCCACATTTGGCTGTATTCACTCGCAATATCCAAAATTGTTATTTTCCTCATGAATAAGATTGCTTATAGTAATAAATTTTAATTTGGTACATTGTCATTTGACTTTCCAGTATACTGGTATGTACTAATGTTTGTACCAATGATCAAACCTCACCGTTCCAACATTGCCTTAAACTTGATGATACATACTCTACCTGATTAGTTATTTAACCTGTAAATGGCTAAATATGCTTGTAGAAACCTCATCTATTTTTAGGATGCATTTATCACTTTAATACATGCCCATTGCTTCACATTTCTGAGTGTCACTCTGTAAAGTTTACTATTTTTTCCCATGTTTGCAACCTGAATGTTATTTTGAAATCACCATATCTAACACATTTTAACTTCATTTGCCTACATCTTACTGTTTTCTAGAATTAAGTGAAACATGTTATATCTTTTCAGGTCTAGCCTGGTATCTGGAACAAAGTGTTAGAGTTGGATCAGTTTGGAAGCTCTCCAGTAGTCCGGTGGTGATAGCAAGGTCTCATAAGGACATGTGCAGTGTACTGCTATAAGTGACCAAGATTAGTTCATATCAGCACACTGATATACAGCACCTCAAAGACATGGCTTAGATCTTCATGAGAGAGATTCACACCATTGTTCAGTAAGGTGGAACGTCCCTGAAACTGTATTTTCCTATCACATTGTTGACTTTTGTAGTTATCGACATTAAAATGGAATGCATATTTGCTATAAAACATGGTAGTGGTCCCATCAAAACTTTAAATTTGAGTGTGCTATTAGTTATACAAACAACTGCCCAAGTACTTGACACAATAAATGTAGAACATAGCACCTGTCATTGTTTCTTTAGTGTGTACACCTATATGCATCTGGATAGGCATATTGCAATTTGCTGCCAAAATCACTGTCAGCTATCATGCTTCAGTACCCCTGGGAAAAATGTTATCAGTTGTACAGACCCAAACTACCATTTGTTTTAAATACTATTCATTAATCAACTTTGCTGCCTTAAATTTGTCAAACTGAATGTTATAACTTGTATGAAAATTTAATTTTTTTAAAAAAATTAGTTTTTAAAATTTAAATGTTTATTTAAATTTCCATTAAAATTTAATATATCAATATTTTTTAACTTCAAACATATTTTCAGACAGGCCTTATCATGTATTACAATTAGGTTTTTACTGCATTGAAAAATTCCTATAATTAAGGAAGATATAGCAAATTTAGTTTGGTTTCTCAAGAACACTTGGACCACAACTTGCACCCTGTGGAACACCAGCACTACACACTTTCTGACAGCTGTCACATGTCTTGCTTGCAAGGAAATTCCAAAAGACTTCATGTATGAAGTTGAAATAGGTGTGGCATGCAAATATAAAAGTTTGACTAAAAAATTGAGCCTGTCAGGAATCAGGCCACAATTAATAATTCCGGTTCAGTACCCACGAATGTAGTCCCAGTCTATTTTTAGATCATTTTTTTCCTGTCTCCATTTGGTGGTGATACAAGAGTTAGATTTAGGCATTCTTGGTAAGGATTTAAAGGCAATTGTTTATTCTTTAGAATATGAGCTTATGGTATGGTTGTCTGTGTGTATTTTGGCAACAGTGCACAGTGAGTAATAAGGCCTTGGTGATGATCCGGAAGTGAAATCTGTGTTCCATTGCATGGTGTTTTGTTTACAATTCAGCCTCTCAAAAAATGCAGGTCAACCCTTGACAAGAACTTCACCGTAAAGTCATCTTTGAAGGTATTTTAGATTAACATATGATTTGTATTGATTGTCACACAGTGGAAAGTTCAGTACTGAGAAACAAATGTAGAGAATATATAGTAAAATTAATTGTGTTCTATGGCCATGTATAATACACTGCTGTTACATGCTAATGGTTAGTTGGCATTACATAATAAGGGGGGCAACATCCAACAGATGTTGCTTGGACAAAGCACTGAAAAATAGCTGATCAATCCACCAAGGTGTAGATACGGTTAACATATTGGAAACTTGGCAAGCAAGGATAGTCTTTATGGAACAACTGCTAAATATATATATACAAAAAAAAAAAAACAACAGGAAAACAGCTGGTGGCTATCATTCAAGTCAAATGGTGTATTTTATCTTCATAGTGATAGTGATTTTTCCAATTCAAGGTTATAAAAATCAAGTTACATGAATCAATTGCAGTTTTGTAGGTGTGACAATTTACCTACATAAATACGTATCACACAAAGGCATAAACCAATATACTCATATATCACAAAAACATGACTCAGATAAACACTATTCTACCTGTAAGGTTTCTAAATTCTTTTAATATCTTTTCTCTTTGGGGTATGTCATATAGAAAATAAATGTTTGTTTTTTAAGCTAAACAAGTGCTAGATGTTTTACAACATTAATATTCCTTTTTATATTGCATTCATACTTGTCAATTCTTACCAGCAAAGATTCAGGTCAAACATTCTTCTTAAAAAATAGCATTGCATAAATAGATATAACTTGCATTATAAACCTAATTCCTCCCACACAACCCAAATCCTACAACGTAAAACATCGACCCTGATATTTATGTTTTGGGATCCCTAAAATATAAATAGCTCGATTGATGTTTTACATTGTAAGACTAGGTCGATAATATAGGCCTATTTGTAGGACTAACCTGTACCCATCCCATTACATGTATCTGTTCCATTCATGCATTCTAAAATACAAGTAAGCTCAGTGACATGAAAATCGGTTTATTATAAAATGTAAAATAACCGCAAAACACAATCGATCAAACTTTTATTCCAATAAAACATCACACACATACACACATAACGACACGCAAAATACACAACCATTCAATTGCGCAATCTCGTAACGCCCCGTCAACTCGCACATAATGGCTGAAAATGACATTACCGCTTAATGAGAATTTAAACAAACACTCGTTACTTTTTTAAATGACATAGTTGTGAGGAATACAACGAAAAAGATGGTGGTGACACAGCTGAAAATAACTGATTTACCGCTATTTCTTCATTGCCAATTCATTTATGTAATACTTCCGGCATCTTGAATTTCTCAACAGTGTCTTGCAGTGCACAGCTGTAAGAAGAACCGGAAATCCACAGCTAGAACCACTGCCAAACATCCACGCTGGGAACCAATTCAAGATTAATTTCCCTTTATTAACAATTGCACAAACAACAACAACAACAACAACAACAACAAAAGAGCTTATAAAGAGCTAATAAATGTTATCCCTGTCTCTTCAAGTAAAGTGAAATCACAATATTTCTTTGTAAAGTGATTTTTAACAATATTTCATTGTAAAGTAATTTTTCTTCTATTTTTCTCACGGCTAAAGCGAAGGCATATGAAAATACATCTCTCTCTCTCTCTCTCTCTCTCTCTCTCTCTCTCATATTTGATATTTCAGTGCAACATGACAAAATCATCACATACGTTTCTTACATTTACAGAGAAAATTTGTTTGCAAAATATTAAATCTCAATTTGGAGCTTTCATTGTTCATGTTAAATTTTCCATTAGCAAGTAAAAACTTATTTCTACTACTAAATATGATATCAACAGTGACCCACTCTCTCTCTCTCTCTCTCTCTCTCTCTCTCTCTCTCTCTCTCTCTCTCTCTCTCTCACACACACACACACACACACACACACACACCGCACGCACACACCGAGCAACAGTGACACAAACCTCTCGATACATCCGCGATAGGAATTAAATAATCACACGAGCTACCGCACCTTACAGAGCATATTGTGCCTGCACAAAATTCAGGTGAAATTAAGGGACCTTTTGGAATCCTAGATTAATATGGTTAAACTATGACATCAAACAAACAACTAGTACAATGGACGTAATTATATTTTATATTGCAGGCTTCCTTACACCATCCTCACCTCTAACTAACCCCACTGGTTTCAGAATGTTTAAAATTTTTTATAAGTCTCGCATATAGATCTCAGACGAATTGTCAAGTATAAGATCCCTATAGCCCGTTACAAATTCACGACTGTTTTTTATTTATTTGTTTTTTAATCCTGTACCCATAATATGTGGAATACGAGCATTTACATAAGCGATCATAATATTCTCACCAGGAACCAAAACAATTAAAGGCATTATCTAGCAATAGTCAAAATCATACCTAAGTTAATTCAAATTCTGCGTCCATGATCAATCTAGGAATTTCACGAAGAGCTTTTACTCACGTAGTACCTACTAAAATGGGGTATGCGATAGCGCTCAGATTATTTGCATTCGTACTGTAAACCAGCCTGTAGATTCGTGCTTCTCTACAACAAAATAATAAATATAGTCTAGTCTATAAATGTACAGAAATGAAGGAATATTATGAAGTTCTTTTGTTTCATGTTCCTTCAAAGATATATGGACATGTGCTATGTTAGTACCGTATGATTCCTAGCACCCGTATCAACAACTAACTTAAATCTGTGTTTCTATGTGCCAAAGTGAAATGTATTGGCCTTCCTTCACATCAACCTACCGTTTTAATTTTAGAATACTTCCTCAGAACAAACTTGTATATTTTTCTTTGTAAATGCCTGAGAAATATATATTGGGTTTTCTTCACATCTGTAGACGGCAAATTATCTCCGTGTAGAATATGGGCATTCACATCATGAATGATAAAATTCCCGATGGGAACCAAAACAACCTCACATATATTTTATCATACTATAGTTAGGATATTTGAAATTATGTGAGCTGTATATAAATCAACAAATTTCATATTGTTCGTTCTTTACATGTTTAATTTACACGAACTGAACCTATGCTATAAAGTCTCTCAATTTTATTTAGAATATATTTCTCTTTGTAAGGTACCTAACTTTCAAGCGATGCATCTTCGCTCAGAACCACGACCTTCTTACCACTGCCTCTCACAGCAAGTTGATGCCAAAATAAACATCAGTATAACTATTTTTTACAATAACCATCGACACTAACCAACAGTAAATTAAAGGACTAGTCCTTATTTTAGACAAAAATCGTATCACGAGCATATAAAATGTAACAATCGACCAAAGTCTGTTCATTACTGCAAGTTCCCTTATAACATCCGTGCCTAGAACCAAGATTTCCGGGTGAAAGAAAATTACACAAAAATAGAGTTCCGATACTCATACATCTTTCAGAACAAATGACAAATGAATAAGATCTTTATTGCCGCATATAAATTCAAGTCCTTTTGCCAATTATGTGCCGATAGCATGTAGAACAAAGACATTAAGTTCATAGATGATAACATCTCCGCTGGGAACCAAAACGACTTCTTATTTGAAGTACTATGCGCTAGGTAACATCTTTAATAGGATATCTGAAATTCTGTGTCCTGTTTAAATCAACAAATTTCATATTGTTCGTGCTTTTCAGGTTGTTTCACTTACATCAGAGATTTATGCGCCTGAGCTATAAAATACCGTATCAATTTTAGCATCCGTGCTCAGAACCAATTTATATATTTCTCTTTGTAAATGCCTGAGTCATACGTAGTTGGTTTCTTACACATCTGTACACGTCACATTATCTCCATGCATATCATTTAAAATCTCTTGATTCATAGCTATTGCAATTTAGCAGCTTTATTCTTAAATCGTTGCTCACATGAGGTGGTTCCGATATAAGGTACCTACACTCGTTTCATTCAAGCGATGCATCTTTGCTAAGAACCACCACCTTCTTTCCACTGCCTCTCACAGTTCAAGTTCATGACAAAATAAACATCAGTATAACTATTTTTTACAATAACCATCTGATACTAACTACCAGCAAATTAAACGACTAGTCCTTATTTTAGACAAAAATCGTATCAGTCATATCGCTACGATGTCTGCAGTGTGTCAATGTATAGTGATTTCTAGCTCAGGGGCATCATGCCGCAGTCATGTAGTATGATGTCCCACCAAGTCACATTATCCTGACACCATGCCGACCAGTTCTAACACTAACCTCTTAATGCTGAGCGTACAGCGAGGCAGCCGTTGGTACCATTTTTATTAGTCTTTGGTAAGACTCGACCGGAGCTCAAACCCGCGACCTCCCGCATCCGAGGCGGACGCTCTAACCACTAGGCCATCTGGGCGGTCGATCCAGAATCTAGATCATACCTTTTAAAGTCATATCGCTACGATGTCGACAATATGACAGTTTATAGTGATGTTTATCATTGGGGCATCATCCCGCAGACATGTAGGATCATGTCCCACCCAGTCACATTATCCTGACACCAGGCCGACCAGTCCTAACACTAACCTCTTTATTCTGAGTGCCATGCGAGGCAGCTGCTAAAACCGTGTTTTAAATTCTTTTATATGACTCGCCCGGGGTTCGAACCTGCCACCTCCCGCATCCGAGGCGGACGCTCTAACTAATAGGCCACCGGAGCGGTCCTTAGACTTTTGCACGATTCTCGCATCATGCCAGTGTTCGACTGGGTAGCCATGCATGCTGATTCATAGCAGGACGAATTAGCCCATGGACCCAACAAATTAAAGTAGATTATCTACCGATGCATAAGGAGAAAATGCGTAAAAGCTGAGCAAATTAAATCATGATAGTTAATTAAACAACTTTTTCAAAATATCTCTAATATTTTGAATGGGCGATAGTGCTATAGCTATCCACAAGAGATAAAAGTTATATTTCATAGAAGGATACAATTATTCCAAAATTAATGTATTGCAATTCCCTGATAAAAGCAAATATATACATTAACATTTATTATGGGGAAAACATACGAGATCAACTGTTGTAAAATCTTGTAATCGAAAAATTAGATATCAAAATGTTACATTTTGCAATTGTGGTCAATATTTAAATATGAAAATCAATATTATGAGCTAATTATAAAAATGCTTCGCTGACAGCTTCATATTGGCGATTCTAACTTTACTGTTTGTGACATGAATTAAAATTGGTATTTTTTAAAAAGATACTCAGCTGAACAGATTTGTGAAATCTAGTTTCTGAAACAAAAAAGGACTTTTTGAATTTGGAAGAAGAAAGGAATAATGTAAAAAAATACATGGTACAAAATAAACGGTTTGATCTATTATCGCATTAATGGGATAATTGATAATTAAATAAATTGCAGATCAAATCTATGCATTACATACCATGTGTTTCGAATCCGGGTACTAAGAACAATTTAACTATGCAGATGCATATCAACCACGCACGAAGCTGAAACTATGTCTTGTGTATTATTCCTCAATGTAAATTTCCTCCGTAAGAAAGTATATACTAGCTCAATAACGTGTAACGCAGCTGAAATCTAGAAAACATTAAACTGAATAATTTCTACTGGATTTATTTCAATTATAATATGAGTTTACATCATCAAGTAGTGTACTTATCAGTTCTATTTTCAGCGAGTGCACAACTTTGTTAAAACATAAGTAGTTGATGGGGACGATAGAGGGCATATGGGCCAAAGAAGGAAAAACAGCCTGGGATGATATGGGGGCAGAGATTTATAGGGCATGTGAGACCAAAAAAGGAAAAACACCCTGGGGCGATATAAGGCAAAGATGGATAGGGGCAATGGGAATGAGCATTACAAGACCCCCTGGAACAATATAGGGACAAGATTTATAGGGTTCATACACATATGGGAAAGTGATTAAATATATTTTCGAGGCATGTGAGTGGCCCTGAAAAGGGCCGTTGGGGTCTTCTTCTATTTTCTCCAGTTCTTCCACCATCTCCTCACTTTCTCTATTATTCCTTTCTTCTTTTATTTCATGGTCTGGTATCCAGTCAGGATGTCCCATGGATCTAAACGTTTCCTGCAGCTTAATTCAGTTTTCGCTCAGTCTCTCAAAGTCCTCTATTTTCTTTGTTTTCTTTGTCCTTTCACTCCTTAGTCCAGGTATCTTTTATCTTCTTCACCTCTTCTTCTAGCACCTTTCTCGTCATTTCTTCTGCTTTCTTTAATTGATCTAATCTCCACTTCACAAAAGACCACTCGGTGAAATTCAGTATGTCTTGTAAGAAGTACCTCACTTTGATCATATCACCAAGGGCGTGCTTCAATGTTCCCGCTCTAACATACTTAGGCTGGATGAAGCCTCTTAATTTTTCCACTTCCTTCTCTATCATGCCTTTCATTAGATCACTGGCTACTTTCAGGCTGGTTACTTGACTTGTCACAAAGTCTTTGGTAACTGGATACCTCCATTCATGTTCAAGCCTTTCCACCACATAAGCTGCATCCACCATCCAGTACCAAACGTCTTTCAGGTTATTAAATAAATCCATTTTTAAAGGTGTTAACTAGCCAACGCTGGGTAGCCAGACTGATGACGATAATAATGAATAGGAATTTGGGTCGCCCATGCAAACTAGGTGCTTTTGCGACCAGTTCGTGCCTGAGAGTCAGGCTTTTTAATTGGTCGGTACTGTGAGAATGGTGCCATCACAGTCCCGCGTTTACGGCGATGTCGCACTTCTAACTTAGGCTTGGTTGAGGAAAAGGAGGAGAGGGACCCAGCGAGAGTGCAAATGCCGCAGCTATCGATGTTGTGCACGCCCCAAAACAGCAGACCGTACTTATTTGTCAAATTCAGTCCAGTTGTACTAATGGACGAAGCCTAGCGCCAATAATGTGTAAGCCACCTGTGCAATTAACCAAATAAAATAAGTTTTTAAGTTTCGTTATTAATTAATTCATAGTTGGAATTTTGTGTACAAAGTGTACATAGATATTTGTAAAGTATACCAATCAGCTAAGTTATAATGACTAATATATTTTGGTATCACGCATAATATTCAAGAGTAAATTTTGACGATGGTAGCAAAAGGATCAAATTAGTGCTTGGATAAAGCAATTATCGAAAGAGGGTTTCAAAAGGTCAAAAAGAAAACCTCATGCATTCAGGCAATATTGGCAGTAGTATTTCTTTTCTTTCTTCCTTCCTACTTCTCCTCCGGTGGGCAGGCTACTCCGGTATATGACGGCTTACCATATCTGTTCCATATCTGTTATTAGTGGCAGCTCCACTGGTCTTACGCCTCCTTTTTTTGTAGCGTCCGGCTAGTGAAATAGCCTTCCTATAAAACTCCCATGGAACTCCCTATGGTTGCTGAATCATTCATCAGTGTATTCTTTTCCGTATCAGCAGCTTGCATTTAGTGTAGGGTAGCTCGACTTTAGGAGTACATATACTACAGCGTTATGGCCACGTTGTTTTCTTTGTTCTTTGTTCTGTTGTTTGTGGTCCTTTGTGTGTAGCTCATTGTCCCGCCTTTTCCCGCCGGCGCCCCTTTCATCGCGTATTTTGCTATTTTACACTAGGTCAGTTGCTTGCACAGTTCAGTCGGCGTTGGAGGATCAGAAAGTGTTATGCTGGTTTCCACTTGGGGCAGTCGATCAATTGCCTCCTCGCTGATAGATGACTGTTGATTGAGAATGCTGTTAAAGTGTTCTGCCCATCTTTGAAGTATTCTTTTCTTTGTCAATTAGTACGGTACTTTATAGCTCAGGTGCATGAATCTTTGATGTAAGTGAAACAACAGAAGAAGCACGAAAAGTATGAAATTTATTGATTTATATAGCGCACAGAATTTCAAATATCCTATTAAATATGTTACCTAGAGCATGGTATTTCATATATGAAGTTGTTTTGGTTCCCAGCGGATATGTTATCATAGGTGAAGTAAATGTGCATGTTCTACATGTTATCGGCACATGATTAGGAAAAGGACGTGAATTTATATGCGGTAATAAAGATCTTATTAATTTTGTCATTTGTTCTGAAAGATGTATGAGTATGGGAACTCTACATTTTTGTAATTTTCTTTCAGCAAGAAATCTTGGTTCTAGGCACGGATGTTATAAGGGAACTTGCAGTAATGAACAGACTTCGGTCGATTGTTACACTATATATCCTCGAGATACGATTTTTGTCTAAAATAAGGACTAGTCGTTTAATTTACTGGTGGTAAGTATCAGATGGTTATTGTAAGAAATAGTTATACTGATGTTTATTTTGGCATCAACTTGTGCTGTGAGAGGCAGTGTTAAGAAGGTCGTGGTTCTGAGCGCAGATGCATCGCTTGAAAGAAACGAGTGTAGGTGCCTTACCTTGGAACCAGTTCTTGTGAGCAAGGATATAAGAATAAAGCTGCTAAATTGCAATAGCTATGAATCAAGAGATGTTAAATGATATACAAGGAGATAATGTGACGTGTACAGATGTGTAAGAAACCAACTATATATGACTCGGGCATTTACAAAGAGAAATATATAAATTGGTTCTGAGCACGGATGTAAGAATTGATACGGTACTTTATAGCTCAGGTGCGTGAATCTTTGATGTAAGTGAAACACATGAGAAGCGCAAAAAGTATGAAATTTGTTGATTTGTATAGCGCACAGAATTTCAAATATCCTATTAAATATGTTACCTAGAACATGGTATTTCATATATGAAGTTGTTTTGATTCCCATAGGAGATGTTATCATAGATGAGGTAAATACCTTACCGAAGCACTAAATACTAATAAAAATACAGGTAGTGGGTTCAACAAGAGGAGGGTGGGGGAGAGGGTCAGTTTCAGCTAGAAATTGCACAATTTGGAATGAAAAACTAAACTATGAAAAGCATAAGAAAAGAACATGTCTCTAAAATGAATCCCACAGAGAGAATTCCGAGTCAGTCAATGAGAACTATAAACTATTACTACTACTGCTGTTTATACTGATGATATTAGTCAGTCAATGAGAACTATAAACCATTATTACTACTGTTGTTTGTACTGATGATATTATTTGCTTTAGTTTTCTTACCATCTACAGCTTTTATTTCTTCAACTGCTAAGACAGTCAGTTCTCTTATTAAAAAATGAATCCAACTAAAACCTTCATGTAATTTGTAGATTTTGACAAATATCACTTTACTCAGAGATATAAGTATAAGCACTTTACTTATAACTATTTTTTTTTAAAACTGCAGTAGCATTTAGAGATCAGAATTAGGAAAAGAAAGCATTAACATATTGGATTAAATGAGACATGAATTATCTCATTTCCAGGCTGGTTCCCATTTTTCCATACCATTAGTACCGTGTGTCCTACAATTCAGCCTCCCAAAAAAAATGCAGGTCAACCCTTGACAAGAACTTCACCGTGAAGTCATCTTTGAAGGTATTTTAGATTAATATATGATTTGTATTGATTGTCACACAGTGGAGAGTTCAGTACTGAGAAAAAAATGTAGAGAATATATAGTAAAATTATTTGTGTCCTATGGCTATCATTGAGACGTATATAAAACTAGGCCTACTATATCACCACCAAATAGTGACGTCGCAGAGACGTATGACACACATAAAAGACCCACGAACATTAAGATGAAAGTCTGTTGCAGTTAACTATAGACTAAAACGTGTGCATTCCATATTTACCTGAAACCAAGCACAACTTGCAGCTCAGTTATCCTGATTCCTAGCACTGTTTCTAGTCAGAGGATTCTATTCTGAGTAAATTAATTGTAGGTGTTTTCCACACAGGCACCTGATTCCGGGGTAAACTAATGTGTACACTCACACAAGCGCACATTAGTTTACCCCGGAATCAAGTGCCTGTGGTTTTCCAGGACACACGGTACTAATGGTATGGAAAAATGGGAACCAGCCTGGAAATGGGTGAACATTTAATAGAGTATATATGGGTTTGGGTGGCCAGGATTGGTTAATAATGTAAGTTATGTTTTAGGATAAAGAATCTTTTGAGAGCTTATCTTTGTTGTAAGTGAAAAAAAAAAAAAAATAGAGACATTGTTTTATTGATGGAATTCCAGTCCTTTAACAGTCATGAGTTTGGAACACTCATTACTAAAATTAGCACCTGACTCATTGGTGCGGAATTGAAAGCACATGTTTCAAACAAACACATGGGCACTCAGAAATTTTAAGTCATTGAATTTTTAATATCATGGTGTTTGCATAGGTTTACTATGGGAACTGAATTAGTACCGTGACTCCTCCAGCACTTCAGTACAATGTAAAAATAAATACCGGTTACTAGAAACACGCTCAAAAACCGAAATACACAATTATTTACATCTTTTGGATATATATATATATATATATATATATATATATATATATATATATATATTGGCGTACACCCCGATAGGATAGTTTGTAATTGTTTCAATAAGGATAACAAGCAAAACAAACTTTGATTTAAGGACTTTGATACGATTTCTTTGTTTTTCCGTCTATCGCAATCCAAGTAAGACGTCACTCAGACGAGACGTACTTGACTTTACTCTAAATGGCGGATCGGTCAGAACTTAAAATATAGGAGAGAGATTATGATTTTGAGAATCAAAATGTGTGTTTACATAATTTATGTAGGAATATTATATACTTGTGTTATTTATATTTTAAATATAGACGTGTTAGACATATGAAATAAACCAAGATAAAAGCTGTCCAATCAAGTACGACCGAGTGACGTCATTAAACGAATGGAGCTATAAATAGAATAATGTTAATAATTCATTTCAAAATCAGTGGAATCAAATTTTATTTTACTTTTTAATCATTAGTCAAACACATACAAATTATAATACATTTATTTTCATGAGTATTAAGGTACAAATATGTGTATTTCGATGCGTATTTCGGAGTATTTCGTTTGTTTGTTTTTTGTGTATTTCCATGTTTCTAGTACATGTAACCCATGCAAGACGCTGTTTATGTTTTGGTGCTACGTTTTACTGCAGGTTTAACGGCACTGTGTAGCGTATTCCGAGTTGAGTGGCGTCGGAAGGAGAGACCAAATTTCCACGATTATTTCATACACATGACAGCAGATGTCAAGCTTTTCCGCAAAGTAAAATTATGCTAATTTAGGCGGACTTTGCTGTCTCTGATGTCTTTCTTCGAATTAATTCAAATTCTCATACAGGAAATTGACGTGTTTTCAGCTGCTTTTTACTGACAGGCACAGGAAATTCAGAGATAGCCTTGACCTTGGCATCTATAGGTTTAACCTCACCATGTCCCACAATATGTCTTAGAAAAGTAACACAAGCACGGCAAAACTGACTTTTAGATAAATTGATAGTCAAATTTGCATCAGTGAGTCTGTCAAAGAATTTCCGAATCGTGGCTAGTTGTTCTTTGCAGGTGTTGTTGTAGATGATGACATCATCAATATAAGCATCACAATTGTCTAGACCAGAGGTAATCATATTCATAAGGCGTTGAAAACTACTTGGAGAACCCTTCATCCCGAATGGCATTACTTTATATTGATAGAGTCCATCTGGAGTCACAAATGTCGAAATTTCTTTTGCCCTTTCCGTTAGTGGAATTTGCCAAAATCTTTTCAGAAGGTCGAATTTGGTGACGTATTTGGCATTTCCAATTTTGTCAATACAGTCATCGATTCTTGGTAATGGAAATGAATCTGTTTTAGTCACACTGTTCACCTTCCTATAATCAGTACACATTCGGAAAGTTTTATCCTGTTTCGGAACAAGTATACACGGTGAACTCCAATCGCTCTTACTAGGCTCTATAAAATCATTCTCCAGCAAATACCGAATTTCCTTTTTCAAGTATTCCTGTTTGAGAGGGTTCATCCTGTATGGGTGTTGTTTCACGGGTTTTGAATCTACAATTTCAACGTCATGAAAAATTTTGTTTGTCCTTGTAGGTACGTCTGGAAACAAGTGCTCATATTCAGACAATAATTGTTTAAGTTCACTTTTTTCTTATTGTTGTAAATGAGAAAGTTTCTGGTCTAGATTTTCCATAATTTCTTATTTCCGAAGATTCGTTATTCCAAGATAAGTATAATCCGACTGAATTCCTTCACTCAAATCTTCAGTTGGTGGGACAGGTACAACTAAATTAATTGCATGATTTACCTGGCTATCTCTTTCAACATAGTAGTACTCCATTAATGTATTTAGATCAGAGTACTATTATAATTTAACTCATTCATTTTCTTCTTTACTTTGTAAGGGCCATAAAATCTTCTTTGAAGAAAATTCTGAAGAATGAGCAAGAGAGAATGGACTCCATTACAAAACTCAAAAGTTCTCTCAAGTAAAGTTTTGTGAAACCATAGTTTCACTTTTGACTTGAACTGCTGAATGCCAAATTCAAGCGTAACAAGCTGGAAAATTCCAGACATGAAATTTGACCTTTGACCAGATTGAACAAATTTGAGAAGGCCAAATTGAGTAAAAAAAACTATCAGAGATTTTACTATGTTTTTGGTTTTAATATTCCTCAAAGGAATTGCCTCTGGGAATCTTGTTGACGCACACATATTGGTCAACAAATATTGGTTGCCTGACTTGGTCTTAGGTAAGAGACCAACACAATCGACCATTATTCTACTAAATGGTTCGTCACATGCAGGAATAGGTTGCAGATGAGCCTTAGGTATCTACAGATTGGGTTTTCCTATCATTTGACAAGTATGACAAGATCTACAGTATTTACAAACATCACTTTTGATTTTTGGCCAATAAAAGTGTGTCAAGATCTTGTGATAAGTTTTATTTATCCCTAAACGACCAGCCAGAGGAGTTTCATGGGCCAGACTAAGTATTTCCTGTCTGTAAGATTTTGGAACCACAATCTGATAGTTCACTGACCACTCGTCACTAGCAGGTACCTCGGAAGGTCTCCATTTTCTCATAAGAATTCCATTTTTAATGAAGTAACAGACAGGTACTTCAATGGCTTCAGTTTCACTAATGGCCCTCTGAAACAAACAGGAGATCTCAGGATCTTTTCCTGTTCGACGACAAGAGATTGTCGTTTGTCACCCTGAGCAGATAAAAGAGAATGAGTAGTAAAAAGAGGATCACTGTGATCAATACCTTTTGAATGATCCAAATTAGAAGTGAAAGTGACCTCATCAAAAGCCTGACCAATATATGTGTCAGCTAAAGGAATACATTTCTTTTTCAAAATCATTCTCAAGAGCTTTCCTTGCCAAAGCTCTGGTAACTGCACAAGCTGGGTATAAATCAGGGATTTCTTTTTCAATAGGATCAACTTTCTGATCCAAAGACGGCTTGTCAGTTACAAGTGGATTAGCCACAACCTTGTCTCCACCTAGGTCGTTGCCTAGTAACAAATGAATGCCCTCAACGGGTAAAGTAGACACTATACCGACTGTCACAGGTCCTGAAACTAAGTCTGATGACAAATTAACAGAATGGAGAGGAACATTATCAAAGCCGCACTCTACTCCCTGAATAAGAACACTCTCATTAGAACAACACTTCTCAGAAGAAGGCAAAATACCTGACAATAAAAGACTCTGAGAAGCTCCTGTATTCCTTAAAATTTTAATAGGGATGGGATTGGCCAAATCACCCAAGAGTGACATAGAACCCTTCGACATAAATGGTTCATTATTCTCCATAATAAAATCAGACTGGGGTTTATTAGACCCAACAAATGTATTGCTTTCAATACATGACCGTGACCATGACCTCTTAGCAATAAGAGCATTTGGGATAGGTCTATCTTGATTCTGATGCCTATATTTCAATTTGAAGCAATCAGAAATGATGTGTCCTTTTTTCTTGGAATAGGTACACGTAGGAATAGACAAGGAGTTTGAATCAAGTCTATCAGGAGCTTGATTTTTAGAAGTTGTGCCAGACTGAGTGTTAGAAGGAGTCGTATTGGGCTGAAATACTCTTCTACCAGTAGACTGCTGATTAAAAGATTTGCTTAACACAGGAACTTTATGAGTTAAGGAATACTTATCAGCAGCAATAGCAGCATTTTCCAAGGTTTTAACCTCATGAGATTCAAGATGAGTTTTGACATCACTAGGAACACAGTTCTTGAACTCTTCAAGTAATACCAGTTGTTCGAGTCTTTCATAATCATGGTCAATTTTCTCAGCTAAGCACCATCTCTTAAGCAACTGTTCTTTTTCTCTAGCAAATTCAACATAAGTGTGTTTAGGTTCCTTTTTATAGTTTCTAAATTTTTGACGATAAACCACAGGGACTAATTCGTAACCCTTCAAGATGCATTCCTTAACCAAATCATAGTCAGAACTTTGATGTACTGACAAAGATGTATAGATATTTCGGGCCTTGCCATAAAGTATACTTTGCGATAATTGAGTCCAATGCTTCCTTGGCCATTTCAAGTTTTCAGCAACTTTTTCAAAAATGAATAATATATTTGTCTTCTTCCTTTTCACTAAAAGGGGGCACTAACTTGATATTTCCTACAATGTCAAATTTTGAATTTGTACGAGAATTGGAATCGTGCTTTTCACTTGCCAGCTCTATTTCTTTCATTTTAATTTGAAATTCCTTTTCATCCTTCTCTTTTCGCATCTCTCTCTCTCTCTCTCTCTCTCTCTCTCTCTCTCTCTCTCTCTC
>JAECUM010053004.1:0-10381 GCA_016617855.1 Megalonaias nervosa
ATATATATATGTGTGTGTGTGTGTACCGAAAAACTGCTCACTGACCATGAAATTTACTGCGGTGGGATCAGTGAAAAACTGCAGAGCACAATAATGCCACAACCAAGCAAATATATTCTCAAATTTACTGCACTGCAACAAATATGAAAGTCCCTATATTAACTATGTTAACTTTGAATATTTCAATGTCGAAATGAATGGTCAGGACCTTACAGATAAAACAAATACAACATGAGCTGCTGATCAAGTCCCATGCACATTTTGTCATACTGTAGTTAGATGCAATGGGCAAACTGAACCATTAATGCTGTATCATTATAAAAGTTCAGGTGAGGAGTTTTCTTAAACTGCTTATGTTACAGCAAAATCGATTTGACAACAGCTCTATTCACACACAGACATGATTATGACTATCAATAATATTTGTGAGTTTTCTTCAGCCACTCATTGCTGGATCTTTGAAGGAGCTTTTAGTTCCAATGCAACTGGAAGAGAGTTCATATTCCAAAGTTCATGATCACTGTCACATCAATGGTGAGTATGGCGGAGCTTCACACAACTCATGCAATCTAAAATTACTTATTTTCCCCACTAAAACCAAAAAATCCTCTATTACATCATAACATGCATGGGTATGATGGTTATTTAATAATGCAAGTAGTAGCCATGGCATCAAAATCACCAGTAAGTGTTATTCCAAACAACATGGAAAAATGCATGATATTCTTATTGTGCCTGCTGTAATTCATCACTTTGTTAGTTTCTCAATTCAATCTCATACAAGTTTGTGATCAATGCAGTGGTGGTAAACTTCAAAATTACCCATCAATATTGTGCCACCAACACTGACTTGTTAATGAAAAAAGGGGTGTATATATACAAGCACATGAATGATTGGAACAAATTTTCTGAAACTTACCAACAAATGAAGTGTTTTATGCATCACTGTCACGTCAAGGTACTTCAAAAAAAGATTACAAACACGCAAACTAAGTCATTTTGGCATTTTAATGCAAACAAATGAGTGCCTATCAAGATTTGTATTTGCTCACTAATGTACTAAGTTTCAGGACACTGCAATGCACATGCACAAATTAAATTCCGCATGTTACATCTAATCACCAAGAATGGCTTGGGATGCGTTGTTATTAAAAACAAAATTGAGCTGGAATTGATCACCAATATTGACCAACATCTTTTTATAAAATGCTCATAACATAGCAGGATTTCTATGGAGAGTCACATATATATGCATACAATCAACACAAAACATAGACAGGTTTGACCCCACTGCCCCCAATAGTTACATCATTGTGTCTAGATATCAGTAAACTTTATTGAAGGGCAATGATGAAACCATTTACCTGTCAGCGGATTTTCATGGATTGATCCCATGGAAGCTTTGCTTCTCACAAACATACAATTACAACAGCAACAGAGACCACAGATACTTCTTTGAAGTTGATTTAGAATATCCTGAACAACTTTGCTGCACTCATAAGGGTTATCATTAGCACCAGAAGAATTGTCAGTGCCTGGCCGGTTGATGTTTCCATATCAGTGTGCAATCTCGACTGAAACCAGACGTAAAGTTTTTGAATGCACCACACTTCTTCCGAGTCTTAGGATGAAAAACAATTATGTACCACACATGAGAAATCTGCAGTAGTACTTGCAATTGGGAATGCATGTAACCAAGATCCAGTGAGTGTTTGGATTTCAACAGTGCTCTTGGATGGTCCCATATATACCAATAAATATCGATCTGAGAACAAAGGCCATGAATGAGTTTGAGAACAATTTGTTTAAACACATGAACGATGCTGTTTGGAAAAACCATGGAGAATATTCACAAATGAATTAGAGTCAATATTGTCTGTTTAAGTAATTTACTTGTGAAAAACAAGACAGCTTTGAAGTTTCATAATTGACCCCGCATTCGAATCTCGAAGGTCTGCGATGGTGGGCTTATTGCTGTTCATAGTAAAAATTCAAAACTGTTGGATTGTCCAAAGCTTTAGTTGTCAAAGCTGTTGATGTCATAGTTTTATTACAAGAAGATTAAACCATTTTACCCGGATCATGTCATGATGCTCATAGACACTGACTCATTCTTCATGCACATCACAACCGATGACATGTATGTGGACATGGCCATACCATGTCTGAAAAACACATTTGATACCATTAGGTATCCCAAACTATTTAATAACACAAACAAAAAGATTGTTGGCAAATTCAGAGATTAATGTTCAGACAAACCAATCGAAGAATATGTGGAACTGCAACCTAAATGTGTTTGATTGTTGTTGGATCCAGCAAAAACTTTAAAAAGGCAAAAGTTGTGCCACAAGTTATTATACAATTTAACATGAAATGTATGCGGAGTATTTGCATGGGCAACGTGAATTTGCCCACAGACCAAATTTGATCCGGTCGCAAAAATATCACATGGGTGTATATTAATGCACCAAGGTGAGTTTGCAACTGCTTGATACCAAGCCAGTGATTGCACTGGGTCTGCCAATGTTACAAATTGCAATTTCTTTTTCCTAACTGATGAAAAAAATATACCATCTGGTGATTTCTTGGGTGAAAGCATTTTGTGCTGTTAACTCTTAGGTTTGGAGTGGAGAAATTCAAAAGTACTATGAAAGGTAGCAACAAACTTAATAAAAAAACAATGGAATCTATCTATTGTTGCATAAACAAATTCTTTCAGTTACTTGTTTTCTGGGTATCCATCAGCTTTTTGAACTACAAATGCAGAATATATTCGGAGCTGTTCAGTTTAACAAAGTCATTTGGTTTCAGTCTGGACAATATGGTTGGTGTGTCTACCAATGGTGCTTCAATCATGGTAGATTGCAAGAGTGGTGTTCTCACCAGGCTGAAGGAGGATACCAAAGAATTGCTGTCAGTGCATTGCATTGCAAATACGTTAGGTCTTGGTACAGGTGCTGCATCTGATGAGGTTAGTTACCTGGTTAAGTGTAAAGATATACTGAATAATATGTACAAGTACCTTGTATATTCCCCTCCCCCACCCCCAATATGTGTATGCTCGAGGCAATTCATTCAGTGTTGGAAACTTCTCAAACTCATTTGCCTCAGGTATTCCATACAAGATGGTTGAGTTTTTAATATGGTGTGCATTGCCTCAGGTATACCATACAAGATGGTTGAGTTCTGAATGTAGTATGCATTGCCTCGGGTATTTCACACATGGTGGTTGAATTTTGAATGTAGTGTACATTACCTCAGGTATTCCATACAAGATTGTTGAGTTTTGCATGTAATGTACATTGCCTCAGGTATTCCATACAAAATGGTTAAGTTTTGAATGCGGTGTGCATTGCCTCAGGTATTCCATACAAAGTGGTTGAGTTTTGAATGTAGTGTAACGGCAGTTCTTGATAATTTCCAATTCTAATTACTGTCTTCCTAGATCACAAGTTTGCAAAGGCTCTTTCACTGTATAAGCCCATTACTTCAAATTTGTTTTAACATCACAGTATGTGGCTGACATTTTGAGGCAGAGGTGTGTCAAACTTATCAGATATGTGATATCAGCTTTACAGAGGTTAGCCCTCTTCTCCACTCTTAACAGTTTGTAGTTGTACCTGTGAAAAATTCAGAGAATTTTCCCAAATTCATATCAGAACCTGTTACGTCTTTATATAATAATGTCCGTTCACAAAATGAAGGTCGGTCTTAATAAAATCAGCTGGGAAAAATATAAAAAATACAATTAAAAACAATTGTGGAGCCACAATGAAACTTTCCCAACAAATTTAATTGTAAATATACCAGTGTGGTTGACCCAAACACAACTTGACCGGCTTAATGCAGTCAAAAGCAAAAACACCTCAGGTGCATTAAAATTAGCCAAATCAAAGGTGACACAAATGCAAAAGACCAGTGGAATATTTCCATTCTTTGCAGCAATTCTAGCACATCAGGAATGACGTTGGAAAAGGCGGTTAGCTGTTGTATACGAAAACAAAAAGAGAAAAGGCCTTAAAAACAAGTCACTGAGGTCTTCGACTACCCGGTACAACACGAAGAAGCCGCGTAGTTAACCCATCTATTTACCAATCTTGATTTATCCATGATGACAAAATCAGTCAAGCATTTCTGTGGTGTCTTTATGCGAAATGAACTTATATTAATGGTGTCACACACATGAGAACTTCGCATTATCAACCAGGATTTGACAACAGGGTAAAATAATTAGCATGGCTGAATTCAAGCTTTTGGTAGTTGAAACTGAAAATCACTGACAACTCCAAGCATACACAAGGAACAGTGTAGCATATTTAAGGACAATAAAAGTCAGGTAAAACAATTTTCACTATAGTGGATTAACAATCCATGAGTTGTGTACAGTATGTGTATGTGTATAGTATCTGGCTTGCTCTCTAAAAGGAGCAAACATCATGGGAAAGAGGCTGTGACCAACATTGGGAATAAAAATCCAAAACAGATATAATGATACTACTATTCCTTTATAACCAAGAAACAATATCGCATCAATACAAATTCAGTGTAAACAATATGTGCACAATAGATCAGTGGCAACGACTGAGAAACGTTGTTGAACTCTTAAAGACAAAAACAAATAACAAGTATAATTACTGAATGATCTGATTTTCTACTCATTTAGCTATAAAACGTCTCATGAACCGACCAGGAATCTAGTTACAGTGCAAAGGATTTGATATCATCGAGTTATGTATCTCTTAGGGGTTGTACCATTTAAACATACATGGTGCCCAGTGAATGCGGTGAAAAACAACATCAACCGATCTCTGAACACTGCCTTTCTTTGACACAGCAAATCATAACTATTGATCTATGTATTTTAAGAAATTCTTCCTTTGACAGAGTACTCTATATTTGTGATGAGATCAGACCTCATAATTCATGATCCAATCAGACCCTCATATTCTTAAGCATTTTTCAGAATATACGCCGTATTTGTGATCCAATCACACCCTCTTACTCTTTAGCATTTGACAGAGTACACTGTATTTGTGATCCGATCAGACCCTACCCTTATATTCTAAAGCATTTGACAGAATACACTGTATTTGTGATCATATCAGACCCCGATAATTTGTGATCAAATCAGACCCTCATAATTTGTGACGATATCAGACCCTCATATTCTCTAGCATTTTTCAGAGTATAAACTAGACTTGTGATCCAATCAGACCCTCATATTTTCAAGCATTTGACAGACTACACTGTATTTGTGATCTGATCAGACCATACCCCCATATTCTCAAGCATTTAACAGAGTACACTGTATTTGTGTTGCCAATGTGGTTATGTGAGAAAGTCTGCCAGTAACTTCTCGTGGCTCGGTGGTTCTTTCCGGGATTTTCTCGGGTTCTTCCTCCACCGTTTATACTGGCTGCCATGTACAGCCTATCTTGTGCTGAAAATTGGCATTAAACCCTACAACAACAACAACAACAACAACAACAACTGTATTTGTGATCAAATCGGACACTCATATTTTCAAGCATTTCCGCATGTAAATGAAGTTTAAGCATAAACCCTAAAATCAAACAGAATCCTTGGAATGGATCTATGTCATTGAAATTTAGCATACTTCAAGAAGAAACAAATGTAACAAGATCCTGATATTTCTATAATTCTAAGTGTATTCAAATGTAAGAGAATGTTGCAATGTTCTGACATTGAGCTTATGCTTGAGTTTGTTTCTAAAATAAGGATCAAAGAACACAAGATCAGGTCTTCAAATATACATGATTGAAAGTTGACTAATGTTAAAATCAGGATGAAACTGACTTCAAATGTTTAATTTCCATCCATAGAACTCTCCCTGTTTCAACAATCTATAATCTGTAACTGTTGTTTAAACAAAATGGCAATAAGAAACCCTTATTGTGTGACACACCTCTTCCAATATTTGTGTCTGCTTTTATACTTCTAGTTCAGCAATGGTTTTGATATTTCCTGGGAGATGAAAACCATTCGCTCTCTCTCCTTCAGATCATGTTCCCTGCTATGCAATATGTTGTTCTTCTCCTGGAAACGTATTTGTAGTCTGTGAAATTATGTAATATTTGTTTTTATGTGATCATCGTTGTGTTGCAATCCAGATACTGCAAGCTGTAAAAATGTCATTTCTCCACCAATCATGAACACAATAAAAACACTACCAGGCAGTGAAAAATGTTGCATCCATCAACTAGAATTTTGAATAAATATAAAATAAAAATGGCATTTTTGCACATATTCAGGAAAATACCCATTGTGGACGAGAGCAATTTAAACTCTTTTCTTGCCATCCATTTACAGGCTCTGACTATCTTGTAAAGGAACATAACTTGCGAAGGATCCGAGTAGTCTGCTCATCCTATCTACTATATCAATCAGATCACTTCTATGTAATTAAATGCTTAAAAATCAAGCAATTTGGCTCATAGAAAATATTTTAAAAATTAGTAACCAGTTAAATTATACTGCCTCAGATCTTATTCAGAAGGATATGTAATCGCTTATTCAGTTTCCAGTCTAAATTTGCACAGCTATACACATACCAAATTGGTGCGTTACAGTATGCCAGAAGAAAATCTCTAAAAGCTGGACCTCATTAGCAATAAATTAGATTTCTGAATTTGGAAGGTTTATATTGAAGTTTATTATTTATTTTTATAGAAGTATGTTTGTCAAGTCTTATTAATAATAAATGTTTATACAAAGAAGCTTGCATATGTATGATAAACTATTTTTTATGCCAACTACACCACTGGTAGCAAAAATAGTGCTACATCTAACTCTGTGTCAGTCTGTCACATCTTGGTCTTATTTTGAATCTAGGTCAGCTTTCTGGCATCCACATCTCATGAGCACATTTCAGGTTGTGCATAGGTGAGAAATACATAAACATTTAGCTTTGAATCCAGTTAATTGAGGTTCTATTACTGATCCACGTAAGTTTTGTTTTATATGATCACACAATCTCTTATTTAAATCATTAACTAGCTTAACTTGCACAATCTGCAGGAAACAATAATACATAATGCATTTTGAAAGGTGGCCCACTAGCTAGAGGTAGTTTCACAGAATAGTTAAATGTGGAACATGACCTTTACTGTCTGAGTGCAGATCTGAGCAAATTTTATTTTTCACTTGTCCAGGACAAGAAATTGGTAAAATTAACATATTCTGCACAGTCTGACACTTCCCTGAAAAACAGTTACTTGTCCTGATATATAGACATAAGGATGCACATCCTGAATTATCTGTACATGAACAACAATGCAATATATATGAAATCAATTTATTATATTCATATGTGCATTAGCAACAAATTAAAGCCAATTTTAACCTAAAGCGTTCTCTTCAACAATGTCCATATCAAATACACGTGCATGTATTATTAAGTAAAATATTGCATTTTTAAGAAATTCATGCTGGATCAAAATTCAGTGATTATAGTATATATAATTTGCAAGACTTTATATATTAAGAATCCATATTCTTCACTAATTATATCATACATTGTAAGTTTCCAAGGATGATTAATTTCACCAAAGAAATATAATGATATAATTCTGAAGCACCCTTAATTTACTGCTGTGGTTATGATTATGGATTCCATTAAACTGGCAATATTTTATATCACTGCTACTTGATTTAAACCATTATCTTGTAGTTGTTGGCTCATGAAAACCAATTGTAAAGTGATTTCACAGTATAAAATACCCCATATATAGACTACTGCATTATTATGACACATCAGTGTTGGGATACCCTCAATGTAAGAGTCCTTCAATTATAATGCATGTCATTTATTACTCCAATCAACAAGTTTATGAACAAGGTCCACTCGCTAATGACAAAGCAGTGAACAACAAATGGAATTGATCTCATAACTGTTGCATTGTTCTATTCTGTGTGATGCCAATTAGAGTGTGTGAGATTTGTGTGTGTGTGTGAGAGATTTGGTTTTTTATGTAGCTTTAACAATGTGTCAATTATATCACTATAATGTCTGCTGTGTGGCAGTTTACAGTGATGTCTAGCACTGAGTCATCATGCCGCAGACATGTAGCATGTTGTCCCACCCAGTCACATTATCCTGACACCAGACTGACCAGTCTTACTACTATCCTCTTAATATTGAGCCGCTAGCAAGGCAGCAGCTAGTACCAATTTTATAAGTCTTTGATATGACTCGACCAGGGTTTGAACCTATGACCTCCCGCAGACAAGGTAGATGCTCTAACCACTTATGCCACCGGAGTTGTCTCCAGATCTCCAGAAGTAAATCTTTGGGTAACGTTATGAAAACTTTGTTATTTACATCTGTATCCAGCTTAATTTAATGTGATTATAATACTGAAAACATTCAAATGTTATATTCTTGTTTGAAACAAAATGTTCATAATGTGAAAGTAGAAAATAGACAAACCTTCTGCTTTTCACTTATTAGCTGCAGCTCGTTGTAGAGTTCCTTCAAATTGTCTCCACTTAGGTCAAGTTGTTCTAAAAAGAGGACAATAACATTCATTTTGAATGCGTTGAGGAATTTTCAATAGTGAAAGGTCATTGATTCACTTTGTTTCATTGAATGCTGCATATCGACCACTCTTGTCATTTGAAAATTCAGTTGAGGTAAAATTTATTTTGAGGAAATTCTTCTAGTTTTCTAAATCATTTCAAAAAGAATTATAGTAGCTGCAGCATGAATAATTACAAAGAAAAAGTATTATTAATTGATAACTTTAGATTTTTTAGAAATTAAAAGAGCTGATAGATTTTAAAGCTAATCAAACTAGTCTCATACCTATATGAAGTAAAATTTATAATGTGTGGAACAAAAATATAAGGTTCAGTATTTCTGAATTAATTAATGCAAAAAATAAAGCCTTTACAAAACATTAATGTAAATAGTGTGATCGTCATGATCATTATAATGCCAGAATCACACTCCAGGCTAATAAATGGGAATCATACTGTAAATGAGTTAAAAGAGAAGAATATGCATCAAGGGCTAATCTTAATCGCATCAATATAATTGGTACACATAACTTCCATCACGTGTGCATTGTTCCATTAAAGTTACAGGGCGTTTTCGGCATATTGGTTGCCCCAGTGCGAATACTTTTTATCAAATATCCAGTAAAAGCAAAGTCAACTTTGTCTTTCATCAAATTGGTATTTTTGCCTGTCCATTTTCAGTCCAAAGAGTGCTTTCTATTCAAAATACAATTATATTAACCTGTGTGCCTTCTTCTGTTCAATGGAAAACAGCTAGTGGCTGTTATTTCTGGTGTCAGAAGAACGGTATCAATCTCAAGAATTCATCGCAGTGGAACTGGTAAAAATAAAACATGAAGGAAGACGGTAATTTGCAAAAGTCATGCTGAATTGTTTGCGGTGGAAATTCGTTATATGTCCGACATTGCCAAAGACTGAATATTTGGTAGATTGAAGTCGATACTTTCAATTTACCGACGAAAACGAAAAATTCATTTAAAACATGGAAAACATACTAGAAGATTTAATTTTGGTGAAAGGTTGCAGTTTGCACCATTCGACTAGTTTACAATGTTATCATTATTGCTCACCTGAAAGCCAATGCCAATTTAAAATTGTATTCCGTCTTGGAACCTTTAGGTGATAGACTCCTTGACTTCGACACCAATAGTTGCATGTATATCGATCGCCTTGACATTTATCACCCACACATCGACGATGAACATTTAGGAGCTTGACGTTTTAGGAGCTTCAACGTCCTGAAGACATTGTTTTGAGTTTTGCCAGTGGTGGACTCTTATATTTATCTATACTGTGTCTTTACCTTTGGTACACGACTGTAGATTCCAATGAGATATAAATAGGTGTTTACTAGTCTTACTTTTCAATCCTAATAATTAATTTGTTTATAAGTTTACGGTAATTTTCCAATGGATGATTAGGTCAGCTGGGTTCTGTTGCGGCACGGGGATGTATTTTTGTGAAATATGTCACGTGAGAGGCATTGCAGCATATATCGAGTTGGAAAATATTAGGATGCAGAACCGTAGGCGTGGATAAAGCGAAGAAGTAGACAATTAATATCATGTTTTAATATCAGTCTGCATTGCATGTAATGTATTTAGATATAATTTGAACGGAATCTTTTGTTTGGAATATTAATTGGAATTACAAACTCCTAATAGACTCTGGCCTAAAGCAACATTTTGGGATTATTTTGAGTTCATTCAAAGGAATTTTGGACAATGTCATTGTAATTCACCAAGACTGTTGACGCGTAAGCATATTTAAGGATCCTGATAAACGTTTGTCCAATCATAAAATCGCCCGTCGACCCATGGGAAAAGTATATCAGATTATC